>NC_047560.1:71334028-71464028 GCF_902806645.1 Magallana gigas | reverse complement strand
TGTTGTGAGAGGGAGAGAGTGAGAGAAAGTTAAACAATGAATGTTATAGAAAGAGAGAGAGGGAGAAAGAGGGAGATGTATTTTTAGCAGTGAAAGTATGATACCAATAGAGAAACAAGAGAGAGGGAGAAAGTCACCAATGTTTAGCAGAAAATGTCAAAAAGAAATTTTTTCAAAGTTTTAACCAAAAAAAAATTATCTTCTGGTCAAGTGTTTTGAATATCTGATGATAATAGACCATTAGTTATGTATGAATCAAAATAAATTGCTATTTGAAAATAAAGTCTGGTTTAAATTGATATATTCCTTACACTCAAAATGATATTATATAATGCATGTAATGATATTGTATAAATTAATTATAACAAAATTTTGAACGAATGTGGTTGACATAATTCTAAAACTTTTTATTTTTATTTAACAGGTTGTGATTCAAAGATATAGACATGGACACAGCAAGCTCCACATATAGTACACATAAGTGTTCTAAGTGTCTGGGGGACACAGAGTACCATTGTGTATCGTGTCCATGTGATCTGTGTCCCCAGTGTAAAGAGAACCATGTAAAAGATCTCCAAACTATAGACCATGATGTTGTGTCACACCATGATCAAATCAACTACATCCCAGCACAAGAGATCCGTGTTAGACATCCTAGCTATGTTTATAGAAAGTACTGTGAAGAGATCTGTGCTAAACATCCTAACATGCTACTTGGAAAGTACTGTCAACCTTGTGAACTCCCCGTCTGTTTCCACTGCACACAGCATAAAGAACACAGGACACTACATATTAGAACAATTTATAAAACAAAGCAACAACAACACAGAGGAACCATTCACACCATCAGATGTGAGGCTCTCTTTTACAGACCTGTTCTCCTGCCACGAATCAAAGCTGATTTCAAAACCTGTCACACAGAATTTTCCCTCTATCAATCAGATATGTTAACAAAGGCCCAGACACTGAAGCATCTCATAAACAAAGTGAGAAAAGATTTCATGAAAAATGTGTTTTGTGACTTTGATTTCAAACACAGATGTTTAAAACAGATGATAGAAATGAGCAGACATATTGTCAGCCTACAGGAATATGAACTCAGATATATACAGCCAGAATTCACATTCAGTGCGCTACAATTCCTCTCCTTCATAAAGACAGCCCTCCCCCATATACATCCTACACTCCACACCAGCCAGCTCTCCATGACTGAGTCACTCAACAAGGAGGATGTGATGGAGTCACTGAGTGCAATCCAAATCACAGAGAGAGGAAACCGACGCGTAGGGAACCAGTGTCTGCTGAAACTGACGTCTGGTGCTGAGTTCCATCAATCTCTCACAGTGACAGGTGTTTATTGTTGTTTACACATTTCCTGTGTGACATCAGACCGGGTCTGGGTCAGTGATGGTTTAGACAATCTCATGTTAACAGACACGACAGGTGTTCCTCTACATCGTGTGGAGGATTCATGTAGTGATTTATATGGATCACACACAGTGAACAATGAGAGTGAACTGATTTATATAGATAGGAATTATGACATCAACAAACTGTCAAAGGATATGAAAACAACCACCACATTTATAGAGAGAACAGACTCTACATGGGACCCACGGTGTGTGTACTGGTCCCCGTCCACTGGGGATCTACTGGTCGGGATGTATAACTATTATACAGAGACAGCCAAGGTAACCCGGTACAACCAGAGTGGACAACTCACACAAACCATACAGAACGACAAAACAGGACGGGAACTGTATAATCGACCTACATATATAACAGAGAACAACAATGGGGATGTCGTGGTGTCTGACTATGACTATATATCTATGTCTGGTGCTGTAGTGGTGACAGAGCGTGGAGGAAGACATCGTTTCTCCTACACAGGACATCCATCAGGATCAGGACTACGGCCACGTGGAATCTGTACTGACGCGCTGTCACACATCCTGGTGTGTGATTATAAAACCGACACAGTACAGAGGTTAGACAGGGACGGTCAGTTCCTGTCACATCTACTGATAAGACCATCAGGGATATTCTCACCACAGGGCCTGAGTTATGATGTCAACACTCACCGTCTCTGGGTCGGATCAGAGGACAACATCACGGTGGTTATATACAGGTATATCACCAGACAGGACGCTCTGACAGGTAAGTCTGAGTCATTATCATTGTAAATTATATAATATGTAGTCACAAGTCAGACATATATAAGATGTGATGTTTATCATTTATCAATATAATGTAAGTATATATTTATGTATAAACAATCAACATCACATACTGAGATGTAAATACATTACATGTCTGTTGAATAATTGACTCATCAGATATATGTATATATTTTTCAGTAATAAATGAATAAATTAATTAATTAGATACATGTATATAGGTTTATTATTAATTTATAATGATAACTGATTCATTGTAACAGACAAACATTGCTGTAACAATCATTATACAAGATGTGATGTTTGTAATCAATCTGTTCCATCTGACTGTTTGTGTCTGATGTTTGTAGATCTGAATCCAGCCACTGCTGATGTGATGGAGTCACTGAGTGAAATCCCAACCACAGGGACAGAAAAACCACAGCAAGGAAACCAGTGTCTGCTGAAACTGATGTCTCCCCCCGAGTTACTTCACTCTCCCCCAGTGACAGGTGTCCGTCGTTGTTTACACATTTCCTGTGTGACATCAGACCGGGTCTGGGTCAGTGATGATAAAGACAATCTCATGTTGACAGACACAACAGGTGTCCCTCTACATCGTGTGGAGGATTCATGCAGTGGTTTATGGGGTGATGGAGTACACACAGTGAACAGTGAGAGTGAACTGATTTATATAAATAGGAATGATGACATCAACAAACTGTCAAAGGATATGAAAACAACCACCACATTTATAGAGAGAACATACTCTACATGGGACCCACAGTGTGTGTACTGGTCCCCGTCCACTGGGGATCTACTGGTCGCGATGTATAACAATAGGACAGTGACAGGCAAGGTAACCCGGTACAACCAGAGTGGACAAGTCACACAAACCATACAGAACGACACCACAGGACTGGGGCTGTATAGAAAACCTAACTATATA
Source organism: Magallana gigas (assembly GCF_902806645.1). Taxonomy (NCBI): domain Eukaryota; kingdom Metazoa; phylum Mollusca; class Bivalvia; order Ostreida; family Ostreidae; genus Magallana; species Magallana gigas. The sequence goes on along the minus strand of NC_047560.1, from coordinate 71,460,923 downwards.
ACAGAGAACAACAATGGGGATGTCGTGGTGTCTGACTTTAGTGCTGTAGTGGTGACAGAGCGTGGAGGAAGACATCGTTTCTCCTACACAGGACATCCATCAGGATCAGGACTACGGCCACGTGGAATCTGTACTGACCCGCTGTCACACATCCTGGTGTGTGATGATACAACCAAAACAGTACAGAGGTTAGACAGGGACGGTCAGTTCCTGTCACATCTACTGATAAGACCATCAGGGATATTCTCACCACAGAGCCTGAGTTATAATGTCAACACTCATCGTCTCTGGGTCGGATCAGGGGACAACAACACGGTGGTTATATACAGGTATATCATCAGACAGGACGCCCTGACAGGTAAGTCTGAGTCATTATCATTCACATTAATTAGATATAGATAATAAGACACACAGTCCGTGTTTATTATCAGTCAATAAGATACATGTAAGACATGTTTATCTGTGTGATTGTTTGTCAATATAAACAGCTCATTGTTACAGGGTTAGCTGTATCTATTTCATTAATTAGATGTACAGTCACATGTCATTGTATTTAGTTAATTAGAATAAATGATAATTGTAATTAATATGAAGAGGCATGTAATTGTAATTAGTTGTTATGTTACAAGTTAATTGAATTGGTTTAGTTATATAGATGAATATTAAAACATGTGTCAATGTAATCAGTTTAAACTTTAAATTTAAGGTGCAGCTCTATCATTACATAACATGTATGATATTAATTAATTAACAGCTAATTAATAACTTGTTGTAGATGAGCACACACACCGTCCTGATGGGGACCCCATGTCCAGCTCAACACCAGCCGTATAATGAAGATAGCTGGATATTGACAGGTTGTAAATGTTTCTGTACAAATCTAGTCTGCTCTCAAAACCACACATGTTGTTTGTCACTTTGTTCAACATCTGCAGCTGAAATTGACCTGTGTATAATTCACATGGACTGTAATACTGAGTCCTGTTTATTTCACACTTTGTGATCATCCAAACATGGCTGTCTGTTGCTGAGTGTGGAATGTTATACAAATTTAACTTTGCTTAAAATAAATTATCATCAACATAAAATAAATAATTATATGAAGTCTATAAAAACTGGATGAAAAAAAAAATGAATCATTAAAATTTGTAATAGATCTTTATCAATTTGAACATTTATGGTTATCATACCCCCGCTCTGAAGGAGAGGGGGGGGGGGGGCTATCATATACTGTTTTACCCTTGTGTGTCTGTCTGTCTGTCCGCCCTTTTGTAGTTCCGTCTGTCTGTAACAAAAATTCCTGTTGCATTTTTCTCTCAACAACTGATCGTTGCCGGTGCTTAAAATTTCAATACACTTATTGTTTAGGCATGCCATACGTTGGAATATATGTTTGTACCTGTTAAATGACGACTTTTGTTTTTTTTGTGCATTAATTTCAGACAAATTTTCATAAAGAATTTCTCAGCAACTATTGATCGCATGTGCTTGAAATTTTAACACAATCTTTGTTTAGGCATGCCAAACGCTCGGAACTATTTTTGTACCAATTTGACATCAACTTTCTGTTTAAATCGACTTTGCTTATTTTTGTATATTTACATCAGAGCGGGGGTATTACTAGTGAGCATTGGCTCACAGATATCTGAGTAATATCATGATGGTGTTGATCACTAACTAAATCATCCATTAGTTTATTCTGTTTCCTGTAGATGGGCCAATTTTACCTGACCATGAGGGGAGAAAATAGAACACCTTCCTTGAAATCCTTACAGATGAAGACAGAAAACAGACATTGGCTACGTAGACCACTTAATACAATATGATGTCCTTATCTTCAAGTACGCACCAGAGATGGGGTCAATTACTTTGAAAAGTAATTAATTACTTTCAAATACATTGACAATTTTATCAATTACTTGCAATTACAATTACATTGATTTTTTAAAATGTAATTAATTACTCTCAATTACTTTGATAAATGTAATTAATTACATTTCAAATACTTTATTCTTTTATTTTTTTTTAATATTGAGAACATATACATATATTAACAGCATTAAGATATACAGAGCTTTATGTATGGTTATGTTTTTAAAGGTTGTATAGTTCAGTTCAGATCAGATTTCTTGAAAATATCTAGAATTTTTTTTTTTTAATTAAATTCATTAAGTACCATTGAGTTCATTTTTGGTTCTGAATAATATTTTCTCTATAGTGAATTAATTTTTATTCACATATTAAAACTATGTTTATTCAGAAAGTACAACTTTTGGCAGTACAGCATACATGTATAAATAATAATTGTCACAAAAATGAGATATGTTGACTCCCTTAAGTCTAAAATCAATGGGGGTTCTTGGGTATTAGAGGAGTTCACACCTCCACAAAATACGATCTTTACCTATTGCCCTGGGCAGTGTGTTTTGCTGTAAAAACATGTTAAACATTATGGGACATTTAATTATTGTATAAACAAAAGTCCATGCCAAACATGTATAAAATCTATTTATCATTATAAGACACCTTTTTATATTTCAAACTTGGAAAAAAAGTAATTGAGATGTAATTGAAAAGTAATTGAAAATACACAATATTTTTGGAATGTATTTAAATACATTCAATTACTTGTAATTGAAGACAGACTCAATTACAAATTACTTTCAATTACTTTGAAAAATGTAATTAATTACACTCAATTACAAATACTTTTTTCAATTACCCAATACCTGGTACGCACTGACCCGAGTCACTCATGTCACCTATTGCAATTTGTCGTTGTCCTTTGTCGTGTGGTGTGTGTCGTGCGTCTTTCCTTTACAATTTTACATTTTGAACTTCTTCTTGAAAACTACATCGCCAGTTGTTACCATATTTGATGTGAAACATTGCTACAATAAGAAGAATTTAAATTTAATATAACTGGATTATCTGCTGAGTGACCGATACCTGGGTTGTTTTAAATAGCGCGCTATTATTTGAACCTGTGTTCTGTGTACATGAAATATACAGTAATTGCTTATTATTCTGTCTTATCATTTTATTTCACAGTATGTTATGTGTTTAAAATAGGAATTTGTTATTTTACATTGATATCAATTTTTTGAACCGAGTTTTCCAAAGGAGAAATCCAGTTATTAAAACGGTGAAAGGGGCACGCCGGCGGGCAGCTGCGAGAAGGGTACCCCCCTATTGTACTGCAAATCACTTGTACATATATAAGAGATGTGCATACAACTTGGATTTTTTGTTGTTGTAAATTTATATTGAAAAAATACCAGCTGTTGAACTTGGTCAATTTTATACAGAATATTGCATATAGGGTGCCCCCATTGTACGGATAACTCTTCATAACTCTTCATACAGTTTTTAATATAGGTAGTTGTTGTCTTGTAGATCAATTGTACATATATCAGAGATTTGCATATAACTTGGATTTATATTTTGATTATTTATGTGTACATAAACTCTACAGTAATTAGTTTTTATACTCCCTTACATGGCTTATCAATTATATCTTAGTATGAGTGTAGTAAATTCTCATCTGACAGTATGTATTTAATTCTTTTAAATGCTTTTATAATACCCTGTAATTTAGTGATGGGAAAAAGATGTTACTTAAAATTGGGGCTTATATCTGAGGATTTTTTATTTTTCCTATTTGCAAAGAATACATGAATACATTTTGTTTATTGATTAAACATCATATTCAAAGGGCAGTAACTCAAATTCGAGTTCTTCAATTACAAACTAATAAAGAGTTATTCCCCCTTTTGTAATATTTTTTTATATAAAGTTTCATCTTAGAACTGGTTAATGACCCCTGACATGTTTTTCTCTGAAAGTAAATTGAATATCAGTAAATATAATTATAAGATTTAAAAAATGCCCTTACACTACTGGCTCTAAAAACCCCTGTCCGTATGAAAATCCCCTGTCTTCCCCTGTCACGCCCTGTGTTTTCACTGTCATCCCCTGTACATCCCCTGTGCGCCCCTGTACACAACCCCTGTGTGCCACTGTAAGCCCCTGTCACCCCCTGTACGCCCCTGTTATCCCCTGTAAGCCACTGCATACCCCTGTGCATGCCCCTGACATCCCCTGTATGGCTTTTGACTGGTTTTTTTTTCAATATCATTTTCCTAATTCAACTATTGAAATCACAGGTGTTATATTTTGAGCTATAAGTCAATATATGCACTCAACAGCGCCGAATCAGAAGACACACTGTTATCGTAATTTTAGAAATCACATGTTTTAGTTGATGATTTATTGATACTTCATAAATCATGCTAACAACTAAAGATTTGAGATTCACCGGGTGGTAAATCTCAGGTGAGGGCGGGAATTATGTTTTATATGAGGTGTGCAAGCCCTCAGGGCATGTAGTCCGTTGGAGCTCTGGAACATCGCTACTCCCTAATATTTGAAAAACAGACATAAAAATACAACATCGAGTGAATTATTCGGTTTTTAAAATTGTCTACAGATATATGTTCACTTTACTTATGAAGAATCATATGATTCTTGGTAATTAACAACACACTAGAAACTAAGATCAAACGTGGCACATGGTTTTGTATATACATGTATCTAAACATATAGGAGCGCACTAAAACCAAAAAATCAGTCAGAATACAGAATTTATAATCAGCTTTGTAACGATAGAGTACACCTTTCTTCTTTTTTCTAACCAAGTTCTTGGTTATACCTTTATTAATTTCAGGTGCATAGCAAAATAAAGCTTCAATAGCTTATATAAGTTTGTCTAAGAAATATTTTAGTATGTTTGTTCAATACGTTTCTGACCGGCTTATTGGACTCTTGAATTGAATTTAAACTGATGTTTTAATCTCATAATCAATTTCATTATTTCCAAAATATAATTGTCATATCTCTTTTTACTGCAAAGTGGAAGATATCAAAGATAATTTAATTAATTGCCAGTGAACAGAAATCTGCCGCAAAGGTCAGAAAATGTAAATGTGTTTTCTATACATGTAGGAGGTTTTAAAGATATTGAGATATTTTCAAAAAACCCTAAATAGTCATGAGAGAGAGAGAGAGAGAGAGAGAGAGAGAGAGAGAGTTTGCATTGACTTTGAATTAAATTTATTAATTATATAGTTTACCCGGGGATTATTTTCCTAATAAGTAAACATGCTATCCTAATTTTTATTACCTATTCTTTATCATTCCGCAGCCCTGGTCAGAACATACGCAACATAAATGTAAATGTAGAACTAGTGTTTTCTATACATGTAGCCTATGGAGTTTATACAGAGAGAGAGAGAGAGAGAGAGAGAGAGAGAGAGAGAGAGAGAGAGAGAGAGAGAGAGAGAGAGAGAGAGAGAGAGAGAGAGAGAGAGAGAGGAGAGGAGAGAGAGAGGAGAGAGAGAGAGAGGAGAGAGAGAGAGAGTGCATTGAATTTTAATTAAATGTTACTAATAGTTTAACCGGGAATTAATTTCTTAATAAGGAAACATGCAATCCTTATTAACTTTCATAACCAATTTTCTATAATTATTTAGATTAACTTAGAGCTGTCAAATTGATTTTAAATTCATCAATGTTTTATGATACTCCAGATCAATTGATCAAAAAACACATGATTAACAACTAGCTGATTGAAGCTACAGTTTTCAAAGGAGATGATGTTGACATTATTTCACTCGGTCAGTGATTATATAATAGCTACTGTACACAGCCCTTCTTGACAATTTGCAGTTCACGGTAGCGAGGTAGGGAAAAGACTTGATAGACACACGTGTACACGTATATATACACACACTTCCTCAGATCTGAATGGTCGGTCAGTGATTATATAATAGCTATATACTGTATACAGCCTTTCTTGACAATTTGCAGTGCACGGTAGCGAGACTGGGAACAATGAGGTGACAGACACACGTGTACTTGTATATACTGCTACACAATAATGCAATATGTTGTTTAAACACCCAAGTAAAGAAACAAGAAATTGAAAATTTCAATTTTTCAGTTCTGAGAATTTCAAACATGAAAAGATTTAAGAGCTTTAAATTCAGAACATTATTTGGCACAGTGATATGAATTAAAACTGTACATTGTTCTTTTATATTTTTCATTTTTCAAATGAAATAAAATTTAAATAAATGCCTGATATTGTTCTGATCCGAAATCCGGACCATTGTTTAATATAATGCATGTGTGTATAATTAAATGGTACCCCGTTACCGGCATTTGCATACAGTCATGCATTAAATTATTCATTAACGGTATCATTGCTCTACAGTGTATATCCATGTGGACAATTCTATACAATAATGCATATAAATCACTAAACTGGAAAATGCACACTAGCTGATAGAAGTTAAAAGTGTCAATGGACCGGTCTAATCCCCCTTTCCGAAAAAAAATCAACTCTCTCTCTCTCTCTCTCTCTCTCTCTCTCTCTCTCATGATTTATAAAAAACAATACTGACAGCAATTATTAGCGATTTACATGAACTTCATAAAGGCTGTTTAATGCTAATAGATGCATCATTACACTGGTCAAAACAGTCAAAATATAGGTGATCATTTCGATCGGTGTGTGGTTATCTGCACGTGCTGATCATGTTGTGTTATTATTCTTTATCTCAGTCAGGTTACATGGCACACAACATTGCAGATTTCACGCACCCCTCCACTTATTTTTCTTTCTTTTTTTCTTTCTATTTTATCTTTACAAATTACAGAACATGGTCATTTGTTTAAATGCATGTAATAAAATAAGCGGTTTATCGGTATACAAATATAATTATCTTGATTTGTGTCAATGTTAAGTCAAAATTATTCACGCTTGTAATAATATTGCCCTCTATGAAATGCAAAGAAAAACAAGCACCATCTAAAACATGAATGCTATATATAAATTTTAAAAAATCCGAATTAATGAAAAGCTATTTATTTACTTAGCGAGCAGTTAAAGACCGTACAGGGGATGTCAGGGGGATGCACAGGGGCAGACAGTGGCTTACAGGGGATGACAGGGGCGTACAGGGGGTGACAGGGGCTTACAGTGGCACACAGGGGTTGTGTACAGGGGCGCACAGGGGATGACAGGGTATACAGGGGCTCTGTACAGTGGCACACAGGGGATGTACAGGGGATGACAGTGAAAACACAGGGGGTGACAGGGGAAGACTGAGGATTTTCATACGGACAGGGGTTTTTAGAGCCAGTAGTGTTAATAAGAATATTATTGGTGGATTTAGCACATTTCTTTATATTGATCATGTAAATAGAAAACTCGTGTTTATGTAAATAGTTTTTGAACAATATTGTAACTAAGTTAAAGTGTACCGATTTTTTTCTTCCAAAATTTAATTTTTTCTTTGTATTTGCCCTTACCATGAAATACGTAATTCTTATATACAAATGATTGTTGGTGAGTTGTAGCAAGCTGTAGATAGAACTCAATAAAAGTGATATTTATTCATAGTTTTGTACTGTTTCTTAGTAAGACAGTACTGTAATATTTGGTACAAAAAAGAATATGATACAGTAACTTTATGTACAAGAACAAGACAATTATTCATTGGAACGAACCAAATAACTGACAAACCAATCTCCTTTTGGAGTCACTATAGTAAGATGTTACTAGAGACTAGTCAACAACAAATTACAACATAAAATTTTCATCCAAGTACTCAAAGTTGTTTCAAGAATTTCATTTTGACTGAAAGGTTTAATTCTGTGTAATATTGTAAAAACTGTTATTTTGATAACATATCTGTTCTAAGCTGAAGATTAATCCATAGTTGTAACATGATCGTGTATGAAATAAAAAATGTTATATAAACTTTATTTATATCTGTCCTAAGCTGCCATAGTCAACCGACGCAACCGGGGTATCAATTTTAACAGTTACCATCCCAAAAGGGCACTATTTAATTTATTATACTGAATGTCTTAATTTAAAAAAATGCTGCTTTTATTAAGGAAAAAGGAATCATTCTTTGAGTATCATGAGGTAAGGATTTTGGTCGGGGCGTGATCAAATCCAATAAAGCCCGAAGGGCTTTCTGATAGATTTGATCATGCCCCGACCGAAATTATCACCTCATAATATTCAAAGAATGATTTCTTATTACTTATGTAATTTTGAGCCATCATGCGATTAAATATTTAAATCTTAAATAGCAAACCCCGCTGGCGCCTCGATTTGGCGTCATTTGTATTATGGGTTATATAGTACAAAATCGATATGTAGTGTTATTACAGACAAAGACACTGGAAAATGTAAATATATAGAAATGAAGTGAATGCTACGGCGAACCGTACGCGCATAATTGACGCACATGTAACAATTCGTTGTGTTACCCGTTGCCTTTCATGTTAAATACTGAAATCTGATTAGTCAAGACGCAGTTGATAATCCGTTCTTTTACCCTGAGCATTAGCAACAGACCTGACAACGGGTAACACAACAAATTGTTACATGCGTGTAAATTATACGCGTACGGTTCGACGTAGAATTCACGTCATTTCTACATAAAAGCAATTGAGTTTTCTTTTAAATGAAGATATTATATATAAAAAGTGCCAGTTTGGATAGAAACAGTTGAATTTGACACCCCTCGGAAACCATTGTCAACCTCCGCTTAGTGACAGTTGACCATGGTTTTCTTGGGGTGTCAATTTAAACTGTTACCCTTCCAAACAGGCACTATTTATATAATAACAGATATAATGTTACACGGAATGGGGAAATTTTATGTTTAAACTGTTACCCTGCAATTGTCAATAAAACCGCATATATATTTAACGTTACATAAAATAATGCACTTTAACCGCATATACCGTCACACGCAACAACACAATTTACGCATACACTTCTACACGCAATCACGTACTTTAACACATCTACCGGTACATACATGTACAATCAATAACAAAACGAATAAACATGCTTTAATGCACATACCGTTACACACAATGAAACACTTAAACCGTATATACCGTTACACGCAATCCTACATTTGGCTCATAACCGTTTGTTGCAATAACACACTTTAACACATAAACCGTTACACGCAATCACACACTTTAAATACTTTAAATACATGCAATCACATACTGTTTCATACAATCACACACTTCAACACATACGTTTACACACGATCAAACAATCTAACTAAAACACTGATACTGGCAATCACTTTAACTCACATACTGTTTCACACAACTAAACACTTCACTGCATATACCATTACACGAAATCAGGTACTTTACTACATATACCATTACACTTTAACACATAAACTGTTGCACACAATCAGGTACTTTTATGCATACACTGTTACACACAATCAAACACTTTAACACATATACAATTCTGTTACGCATTCTGTTACAAACAGTCACGCACTAACAATACTTACAACGCATATACAATTACACACATACGTGTAAGCGGTGCCAATCCAACACCTGCATTCCCCACCCTCCAAATGGACACTATCATTTGTACTCACTCAAATTAAAAACGAAAAACACCATTGAACTCATTTTTGTTTCAGGATTATCGGTTGCAATTTCTTCTATTTTTACTTTTCTTTACCTTGACTTGGCGCCTGCTAAATAAACACTAGATTTACACATCCATCTGAACACCTCTTAAACACACGTTCAATTGAACATCTTTATACACACTTTCAATACAACTCCACAAATCCATATACACCCAATCAATTGAACACCCCATTAAAACGCGTCCAAAATCTCTATATCACATATATTCCAGAGTATTGCATTAAAATGAACTTTATTTATTTTACAACAATTGAAAAACAACTTATATTATTATTTGTTGGCACGGATGTAAGCGCGAGCGGATAATTGACGTGGGAGGAAGCCGGAGTGCCCAGAGAAAACCCACGTGTCCAAGCGGGCGACCGCCATACCCTTTCACATCCAAACACTGTCGATCATGGGGATCGAACTCAGGTCGCAGCGGTGATAAGCAAGTGCATTGTCAACTGCGCTTCTTGGAAAGTCAAATATTGCATTAACAACATTAAGAGCTGACGATATGTATGTGTACTTGTTCATGCCCCCTAATTACATGAACTCTTAGAAAATGTATTCGTTTTTTATTAGCAACATCTGTATGTAAACATTTGTCTCTTTTCACAAAGAATTTGATACATGATAGAATTCACTTTCATTTACTATATTATGTAACGTTTTAAAACATTTGCAAATTAATATCTCAATTTAAATATCAATGATAAATTTAACAAATGTATCAATCTAATATGGAAAAATAAAGAAAATGAATAGAACATTGATGGCCATTCCGTATATATGTAAATCCCCTACAAATTAAACCTTCAAAATTAAAGCCCCTTTCACAGTTGGCGCACGAGCTGAAGCGACAAAATATTCAAGCGACCGAAAAAATAGATATAGTTAGCAAACTGTTGCCAAACTAATCGCATATGAAAAAGTTCTCTATGAAATTCGAACGATTCGGAGCTACCGTTGTGCGATATAAATGCATTGAATCTTGCGATATATCTTGCGTCTATATGCAAGTGTTGTACAATGAAAGCGAGTGTTGTAAGATATGCGAAAGGATCGCATGAAAAACCAAATGATCAGATTGAACGTACGGCAATGCCATAGGGCAACCGACGCTCGTCCGATCATGCGTATCATCATACGAATTCAGAGGGGATATATACTGTATACCGCCAATTTCCGATACCCGTCAGTAGGGATAGTTGAATGCAAGACAAGATACCGCCCGAAAAGATTAGAAAAGCAACAGCCAAAATCAAGGTTAATTGTGTCCTTAAACTATATAAGGGGAACTATTTGCCTCAGTTTTATTTTCGCTCATTTTGCTCTTTTTGTCAGTAAGCTGATTAAAACTTGGCAAATTCTAATGTCTCATATTATCTCTATTTTACAACAACATTGTTGGGGCGAATGCAAGGCAAGACAAACCCGTAAGTAGAAGCGAAAATATCACGGGGCGAAAATAACACTGTATCTTGTACGTACTAGTGGCAAAGCATGTAAACTAAAACCAAAAATCTTGCATTGATAGTAAAACGTTGCAAGATTACATATTCACGTTTAGCAACAGTCTCATGGAAGTTCTTATGAGAGTTCTTTTAATTGACAAAGTTAAACCAACTTTCAATTATAAAAAAAACACATTTATACCCGTGTCCGGTATTTCAATGATTGTAAAGATAACCGTTCGTTGGTTTGACACGTAGTCAAAGTCAAGAACTGTCTGCCTCGTCTATATCACAGCAGAGAAAACAAACTGAATTTTATAGATGGTGTGAACTACCTACTGCAGGATTGTATATGTGTCAATTTCAGTCTAAGAAAGATGTTTATGAAGTGTAATGTCAAAGAAAATCTCTATTGTAATAAGTTTTAAACATTGCTTCATTCTACCCACTTAGTTTACAAATTTGAGTATAATTTTTTCTATTACTCATACATATACAGGCTTAAACACGTACATCCCAGGCACGTAGCATCGATTTTCTCTCAACAAACATTTAATTTGGATTACATATGAATCAACATGCACATGGAGTCCCCTGCTCTTTTTGGGATCACGTAAGAAATAAAATAAATTGAAAGAAATTAACAATGAAAATGTGCTTTAAATTGATAAATACGCCCCCTCCCATATATAGCAATAGATATAATTTTCATGATTTTGAAAATTTGCATTATTCTCCATATTGTCAAGATTTTTTATATAAGGTCCTCCCCCCCCCCCCCCCTTTTCAAACATGATGCAAGCAAAAAAATTCAATTTCAAATTATTGAATCAAAATTGATGTATATATACATTTAAAAAATTCCTCTAATGAAATGTGTGTGTCGATAAAACAAACCTGAAGTGCAATGATTTTGCTTTTGTTTCTTATAGTATCATCAATACAAATAAGTGTCAATAATACAATGTAACATTAAATTAAAAAATTAGACACATGCATCGTAAAAAGTCTTCATTTCAAATCAAATCCGGTTCAACCCCCCCCCCCCGGGTCTTCGACTAAATAATTCGCCGCCCCAATACGAAGTACCTTCCAAAGCTCTCTCTCTCTCTCAAGCTCTCTCTCTCTCTCTCTCTCTCTCTCATGTACAAATACTTTATATGTTTAGTACTTCTAAATGTAGCATGCGGTAATATTGCCAGTGTTTAAAACCGTGTATTAATTTTCAATTTATACTGATCATTGATTGTCTTGTCTCTGATTCGAAGTCCATGATAAAAAGTACTGTGTGTGATATACGATGTATTGTCTCCTTTGTGTATAAGTACAGAACACATTCTTTTGTTTGTCTGGGATCAAGAAAAACCTCGGAAATAACAGACAAGGCTCAGACTATGCACGCGACAGAGTGACCGCGGCGAGGTGTGAATATTGGCCACCTATGTAACGTTATATGTCTTGTAGTATCAAAATAAACAGCTGCAAACGGCGGGGAATTACGGTTCACCGGAATTACACCGTAAAACAAAGGAGTTTTAGATTTCATGTTAATATAAAAAGTGATTTCGCCCGGGTCTACATTGAAATCAAATCATAGTAAAGGATATGAATTTTGAACAAGGAATACATTTATAAAGTGATCGCTCAAAATCGGAAATTAGGAAATGTGTATTGTAATAGCGATCAAAATCAGCATGATCAGTTTATTCCATATTTTATTCGGGTTTGTAAATGAAGTTCTATTTCGTTTTCCCTACCTACGAGAGAGAGAGAGAGAGAGAGAGAGAGAGAGAGAGAGAGAGAGAGAGAGAGAGAGAGAGAGAGAGAGAGAGAGAAAGAGAAAGAGAGAGAGAGAGATAGAGTACATTGAGTTATTTTTAAAACCTCACACCATTTTACTGTCTAAGCATTAGAATAGTTTACCGATCTATTTTTTTCCCATACTGTACAAGAATATGCGATATGATATATAACAAAATACATCTACACTGTCTTGTTTCAAATTAGAAATACCGGTAATTGAACCTCTGAATGCTCTTTAGTCAATTATGTTCTGATAGGGCGACTAAAATGATTAATTAAATTAATAAAAATGAACATGATTTTTTATTTTAAAAACATTACATTTTACGGCCGACTACTATTTCATTTCGGAAGAATACTTTAAATGTAAGCGGCTTTTTTTAATTTTTGAATGAACTGTGAAAAAAGTAACACTTTCAAATGGGCATCACTTTTACACACGTTCAACTGAACACCATTCATTTGCAGTGTAATTAAAATGCTTCTGACCATTATAATAATAAGGATTATCCATTCAGATTTTCAAATTAGACTAGGAATCGTGTACCGACTTAACCATACTCAATGCATGTGAATATAATGCAAAGTTCCCAATTAACTTTGGGTAAATTACAAAATAAATTTACACTTCCAAATGAGTACCTCTTTTACACACGTTCAACTGATCACTTCACACACAGTCCTCAGGTACACGCTCACAACTGAACACCTCAACATCAAACCTATTCATCATCAATGAAATCATTGACACAAATTATATAGCTAAATAATCCACTGCTTTAAGCTCCAAACAAACTCATAAGATGCCCGAAAATATTCGTTTTATATGCAAACACATGTAACCATGTGAACAGATAAATATCGCTGCCGCATTACATTTATTACATATGAGAATGCGTCAATATTCTCTCCAATAAATCATTGACAATTGTTTTTTGCCACACTTGCTTTTCATTTGATAATCTATGTATCATCCAATATTGAACATCTTTAAAACAAAATAATAGGAAAATTTCGCTACTTGCTACTTTTAACAAATGATGTTTGTTGCCTTAAAAAAATTGAAGCAATTATTGATTAGATGATTTTCATGGAATTTGGAGATATTGGGGAGTAAAACTAAACTCGCTACTTTCATTGAACGAATTAACGTTCCAAAATATTTCCCTAACATTATAATATTTCATTTTAAATATCGATGATATTTTATTGAACACATGTATCAATCAAATATGAAACGATAGGTGCTCAGTTTTGAACCAAATATCGAAATATTGAAGGCCGTTCCGTAAATAAACATTTAATGAGCTTGTACTTGCCCATTTGAGCTGTAAGCGAAGTGAACAAACTTTAAACTTACAGTGAGCACACAATGTTTAAACGCTTAACTGAATTTAATGAGCGGTTGGTAAACGGTAACGAAGGCAGACCGTGAACTAAGCGCAAACGCACGGCAAAGTAATCCTTTATTGCACAGAAAATGCAAGATAAGCGAATTGTTCAAAATAATTCGGGAATTATTCTAAGACTGCAATAAAACAAGAAAAGAGATAATACATTGAGTTGTGTTTTGTTTTATTTACGGAATTAAACAAGAGTATGGGTTTTGGATTTTAATGAAAAAAATTCGGCCATATCCAGGGTTATCCAATCGATTGCTCATTTTAGACTGCGAGTCGTTTTCAGATTTTCTCACGTTATAAAAAGCATATCTAAGGCATATGAATATAATGCAAATACAAAATGTTTCTATTTTGACTTTGAATTGGGTAAATTATCAAAAAAGCACCACGTTTACACACGTTCAACCAAACATCGTTTAAATGCATGCAGTCTAATTAAAAAGCCTTTGATTTAAGTTATAATCTGGATTATCTATTTCATTGTCTATACCAGACTTTGAATTGTTTACCGGTACATAAAAAATCTAAATATTCCAAGTTGTTTTGGGTAAATTATGAGACAAATTACCACTTCCAAATGAGCACCTCTTTTACACACGTTTAACAGAACACTAATAACCCACAATTCCAGTAAAAGACATATTTTGAAATATCTCACGCTAAATATCGATGATAAACCTAAACAATTGTTTGAATCCACTTTGTGTTAAGAACCAAAGAGCAATGCATCTACCACAGTGGCGTCGTAAGCAAATTGAAAGAAGGATAGACCTATAAAAAAAATCTTGACAAGCAAAAAAAATGGTCTTTGGTTCTGGTTAGGTATAACTTTGCAAAACAATGGTGGGGGGGGGGGTAAGCCCTCTCCCCAGCCCCTCCCTCGGTGTCCTGACGCCTATGTACCGTATACATCCCGTGAAATGTTCCACGTTCCAACTTGCACTGTGAGCGAACGGTGAGTATCGATGAGCGAATGCAGAGCGAACGGTGACCGATTGCTGAACAGAATATGAAAAGCGGTGATAATGAATGGTGATTGATTGCAGACTCTGAACTGAGCGCATGCGCGGATCCAGAACATTTTTAAAGGGGGGGGGTCCGAATTGAAAGTTGGGAGCTACACTACTCAACAAGCAAAAAAAACAAAAAACTGATTCCCAAAATCATGAATCTCCCAATCCGTGGGAGGGGGGGGGGCGTAGTATTCCTATAAAAATTCATACCTCCAAAAAAAAAAAATAAATTCCCATAACCATGAAATTCCTAATACGTGAGGGGGGGGGGGGGGGCTCCGCTTCCGACGCCTTTCCAAAACATATATGTGTTTTCCGGGGGGGGGGGGGTCCAAGGCATATTTGCGATAATTCTAAATTTAATAACTTTTCATTTACCCGGGGGGGGGGGGGGTCCGGACCCCTCCCCCCCGGTCCCCCTCTAGATCCGTGCATGGGGTGCAATCGCAAGTGCAAAGTGAACCGTGAACGCATATTGAATTGAAGATGACAGGTTTGTTCTGACTATTTCGGAATCGGAAGTTATCCCCATCTTGTATTTTGACATAATACATGTTAAAGCTTTTGGGGTTGTCTTCATTCATTTACAGATTTTAGCAAAATAGCAAAAATATGGGCTTTAGATTTAATGAATACAATTTCGGTCATACTATTGCCAGGTACATGAACACCCATCTGACTGCGCAAATTTCGAAAATAAAGTTACACTTTCAAATGAGCCTTCTTTTACACACGTTCAACTAAACACCATTAACACAATCATCAATTCAATTTCTCAAACCCACACACAACTTAAAACTTAAATGACAAATCTTTTAAAGATCTCTGAAATTTATGAACAACTCAAAGAGTTGATAATTTTCCATACCGTTAAAGACCTCTTGAAACATTGTTGGAATACGGTGAAGGGCGAACTGAGCGCAAACGCAAGCGCAAACTTAAATGCGAATTTTTGAAAGAATTATCAGTTCGTTGATATTCTTGTTTTACAGTATCTTATTCACTGTAGGTAATGTGTTCGCCTTATTTCCATACCTTCTTAAGATATCAAACCTTTTTTATATTGGTTAAGAAACGTGCTATTATTATCAGAATAAATACCATAGCATCGGGAAAATTAGCCGCAAATATAGGCATAAAAATTAAAACAGAGTAAATAAAGTTACACGCTTTCCTTGTCTTAATAATTTTCCTTATTGTAATTCTTAATTATGCAAAATACATGTATTGACTGACTTGACTTGCTGACTTATTCCTGTTCGCTCCTTGGGGAGCATAGGGCCGCAGATGTAATACATGTATTGGTCAGGGTCAATTTCCGCCAGTGCAATTATCGCTTTTTATGTCCAATGTAAGTTTCATAGGTTAGAATAAACAATGAAGTATATGTAAATATATTAGAAACAATCTAATGTAACATGTAATAACGAAGAAAATTCCCAATTTTTTATAGTCCAGTTCTGTGTACCTGTGTTCACAGGAGTGGTTGACAGTCGGTACCTTTACAAAAGCATGAGGGAATGACTTGCACGGGCTACCAGCTTTTGTATTCAATCCACGACGATGTTATTTTTGTAGTACATTGACGACATTTTACTAATTAAAATAAACATGTATTTTAACACCAGGTGTATGTGATCATGAGCGCGATTAAAGCAAAGAGCACAACATGCGGAAGTTGAACGCGCTTGAGCGCACGGCAAATAAATCGCACGATGAGCGAATTGTGAGCTAAATCAAACATATGAGAATAATTGCGTTATAAGAATTGTAATTCAAACAGAGTTGATTAATTACATACATTTATTAATTGATTTCTTCGATATTTTCCGTATGTATTAAGCACGAGTGTTATAAGGATTAAGCAGAATTTTTAAAGCATTGAATAACAAAGTTTATAAGAAATAACACAAAATAAATTAGATTTGCTTCAATTCTCCAGTGGCGTCGGAAACAAATTGAAAGAGGGGCTAGACTTTTGATCAGATTAACACGTTAAAGTAAAATTTTAAAGTGTCCCAAAATCATTAAATTTCTAATCCGTGTGTGTGTGTGGGGGTGGGGGGGGGGGGGGGGGGGTGGGGGGGGGGGAGGGGTGGTACAACTATAACAGCCATTTTCAATATCACTCTTAATTTCCTTATTTTCACCTCTATTCCTTACATTCTACCAAAACTGTGGAGGAGGCGAGCAGATTTGTGATACTTTAGCCCATCCCTGATGCTACGTGCCTGATAGTTATGTCAAACTTGGCAAAAAAAGTGGGGGTGGGCTCCCCTCGGTTCCGACGCTTATGCCTTCCTATGAGCTAGACAGTTAGATATTTTACATAGGAAATGTTATTGTTATAGTTAACATTTTCTCCTTTTAAATGAAAAGAAAGTTATGGGAAACTTAACACACAGTGTAATAAGAACTTGATACATGTATATCATGTATATCATGATCATCGATATCTTGTTCTAAAATATCATGAAGCATCGTTATTTTTTTTTTTCTAATTAAATGTGATACTCAGCCTTTAAAAAAACATCGTCAGAGTAAAACCCGTTAAATCCTGTTGTTGTTGTTTTCAATTTGAAATCAACGGCTACATAAACACTCAACATATGCTAGTCTTTTACACACGTTCAACTGAACATCTATACATTTTCTCAACCACACACTAATTTGCATAAGCAAAATTAAAAGCTGATGCGATCCCCACTCGTAAAATAACTTTTGAAGGCTAGATTAACACGTCGAAAGAAAATCGCAAAGATGCATACTCATTCCAAATTTGGTCAGATAAGTTATACAGAGGAATTAAATCCGTCTTTTGATGAAAGCATACCAGTGTTAATGCGGTTGTGTTTGATGTCCTGTCTGGTCATTTGACAGAATACACCACCAGGTATACATTGTATATACATATACATGTATGCATGTATGATATACCTTGAAAACCTAGAAAACTAAAAAAAAAATTGCATTTAATCTTAACTTTTATAAAAAGATCATGTGGAAGATCATTAATACCTCTTGGAGCCGATAAACATGTAAGGGCCCATTGCTAATTAAAATTCCTAGTTCAATTCAATTTTAAAAATAGTCCGTCTTCATTATGAAATTCCATCAAAATACAAGAGCTGAAACATATACACCTACTTAATACTTAACAGGACATATTTAGACAGGATAATGCTCCAAACAATATGCAACCTTGATACATGTACTGCCGATTTGTTTCAGAGGTTGTGATATTTACCGCTATATGTAAGAGAGTAGATGTGCCCCCTTCACTGGATATGTACATGTACGTTTGAGACCTACACATAAGGAACGCAATGCTAGTGGCATATACATTGCATATATGTGTATCATTTTGAATCCAACAGTAATATCGCTTGAAATATTGAACCATCAAATCAAATATTGAATTTTGAGATTTAAAAAAATTGTCCCTTTTACATGTAGGATTCAATTCCTGCTGTAGAATGTCTTTTGAAAAAATTATGTTTGCGATATATCAAGAACCTTCTGATTTTTATATCCTATAAGAGAGGAGATACAAACTATTTTTCGATGCAAAATGTTGAATCCCCTTTGATTTTCAATTCTACGATATTAAGTATTTTCACCCCCTCTATTCCGTTCTGGTTTTTTAATCTTATGGGAGAAGGGTTTTAAAAAATTTTAGTTGCGATAAAAGGAAGCTTGAATTTTATATAAATTTGCTTCGTTTCATCTCTCAGTCTCTCACATCAAATCTGTCCTATACTATAGTCCATGTAAACTCAGAGAGTTTATCGCTAATCCACTAGTATCTTTTTGCAAAACATTAGTCAATTATTTGATTAGTGCCTCTTCTTTTTTCAAATGCTTCCATGTACACCTCTCAACCTTTGCTCTGTATCCAGGACCACAGAGCAAACTACCTCCTATATATACACATGTATATCAATAACAAAGATAGCAAGTATCATTTACATTTATTGAATCAATTGGTACATGTATATGAATTAATATTCGATCATGAACAAAAATAATTACAGAGGGGTGGTAGTCTGTAGGGTAAGTGTAAAATGCAAACTTATTAACGTAGAATACTCATGTGCATAGGCACTGACCCCCCCCCCCCTTTCCGCTCAAGAAAATGAAATGGGATATACCGTATACATTTTTCTAGTACATAATTATGTAACGATACCCCATCTGTCAAAATATGCTGCAGTTTACAAAATGAATTAATACAACAGATTTTATGGTGCTTGAAATTATCAGCTAATGCACAAATATATACAAAATGCAATTGTATTTGTACATGAACATGGATGAGTACAAGTAAATCAGTGCACACAGAAACCCATCTATGGTATATAATTCAAACAATATTATTACTAGGTGTTTGTATTATGGTCACAGGAGACTACTATATATATAAGTAAAAGGAATCAAAAAAAAAAATCTCTTCATATGTCCTTCATGACAATAACTGTAAACAAAGAGTGAAAAAAATCATCTTTATGATACAGTGTACCATACACCTGCTTTCAAGATCTAACCTAGATAAAGTAATACAGAATACCTATACACATATTATCAATTCTGATTATATCCATGTCACTACATCAGCTATATATGTATACCTGATTAAAAAGTCATATACATGTATTTATACATGTACATGCATATGCATTAAAAACAACTAAGATGAATTGAATATATCTAAAGACTGTAATTTTTCCTTTACTTAGAGGGTAATCAAATTTTAAACTGTCTGACTTATATTTGTTAAATAATGCTTAAATGGTATACTAGGTTCATATTTGGCTATTGTGTTGACAAAGCTATTATCAACCACGTGTGTAAATTCAATCAGATTTAATATGTATTCCCAGTCATCAAGAAGTCTTGTAAAATTCTTCATAACGATTCTTTTAGTAATTAGGTAGGAGTCCTATACATGTAGCTTGGTGCTGACCCTGGACTGTGGCAAAACTGAGACAGTGGACCACTGCTGCCTACCCACATTGTTGCTCAGAAAACCGGTACCTAGAACATAAAAAAATTACAAAAAATCAATATTATAATTATAAATACTGACAATCAGTATTTCACAAACATAGCATTAATTTACATGCATATAATAGTTTTCTTAAAATGTTATTTTTATGTACTTAGTAATATATGTACATGAAAGACAGTACACTTAAATTTGCTTTATTACATGTAATATATATACAAGTAAATATAAGACTATGTGTTTACCAAGCTGCATACAAATCAGAACAGAACTGCCAAGTTTTAGAATAGCTAAAGGTATAGCAGCCTCTTTCATAAAAAAGCTGTACACTTGTACATGTAGTATTTACTCTCCACTCGATGTAAATCAAGACTTAAGGTGGTATGGGACACTTTCATGTTGTGATGTACTATTTATATAGTTTTTTCCCAAACTGCCACCAAACAGCGTAGCGTAGTGGGCGGTTAGATGGTTAACTTTTTTAAAACATACATGTAGATTTTGGTTAAATATATGGTAAAATTTGAAAATTCTAAACAGGTTAAAGTATTATAATTACATGCTTTTAATACTGACAAATGTCCAATTATTAAACACCTTATGGTGGTATGGCACACCTCCATTAATCTGGCATATTTCTGATCAAAATGAACAATAAATTAAGTAAGATTTTTTTCCCCCCGAAATTGTAACCTAACAGCATTATAGCGCAATAAGTTAGAGCATTAACTACGAACCTGTCGATAAGTCATTAGTTCAAACCCGCTGAGGCTTTGGAACTTTAAACATTTCCAAAATTTTAGAAAATTGTTTTCTGGTTAAATATTGTGAAAAATTATTTATCATAAGGTTGTCATAAATTTTGTTGTGAATGAATAAAAATGCAGAGGCTATAATAGACTGCTGTGGATTGTATGATACACTTTTTGTGGATTTCTACATATGAAATCAATAAAAATCATGCATAATAAATATTGATAATATCACCAGTATTAACAACAGCGTCTGTGTAAAGGAAACCAGTGGTTTTATTATTGTCACAATATATTTCACTTAATAATGTATGATTCTATCTTAAGCTTATTACTATTAAGGTAGCTCCATACTCGTAAAATCCTCTGAGGAAAGTCGAAAAACTGAACTGATTTCGACTTAATAGACTTAAATGTCATCAACTGTTAAAAAAAATATACATGTCATCACACTTTTTGAGATGCCAGATAAACATAAACTAAAGCATATTTTAGCATTAGAAAAATGTATTTTTTTTTCTGTCAAAAGTAAAATCTTGTATGCAGAAATGTGTTTTTCTTGTTTAATTTTAATGTCAACTTTATCAGAAAACTAAAATTACAAAAATATTTTAAAATTAATCGTTGGAATAAGAAAAACTATAGCATTTAGACATACAACTGAAAGAAAAGTCAGAAAAAGAGTTATTTCCCCTTTGCATAGATAAAATATATAAAAATTTGGAAATTTAGTATAAAATTAAGTGCGAAAATATCTTGAACCTACCAATAATTCTAATTACATCCATGTAATTATATTCACATAAAAAAAAATAAAACTATCTTGCACAATTTTTAAAGAATTCAAAGTTTTACAAATAAGTGTGACGTCACAGAACACTGGATCTACTTTAATACATTAAATCCATGAGAACTATCGAAAGAAATGCAGATCTTGACGTTTAAAAGTTAACTATGACATCATAATGATCATATCGTATGAAGTACAAACAAGTGACTTCAAGTAGCTCGCAGGTTTACTGCTTGTGAGAAAGCCTTCCCTGAGAACTGCTTGTGAGAAAGCCTTCCCTGAAAATTTATAAGATTTGTCTGTGTGGTTATAATGTTATAATGTTTCAAACACAGTGTCCATGATAAAATCATTGACAACGCCATTTCAATGAAATATATATAGTAAATTGCATATCTTAAACGGAAAACACATTTCAGAACTACGATTCAAACTTTTAAACGATTTAGACGTACTTGATTGTACTCAACACAACAGCAGAAGAGATAATGTTGAATCAATTCATAAAAAATAATCAATGTGTTCGCGGCCAATTGTTTGCAAAACAACTTCAAATATTGAAAAGATTTCGCAAAACCCTATATTATCATCATAACGTAAGCCCGACGTCATCATTTTCTTACGTCTGAGAACCAAAAAATAAAAATGAGTTGATTGGCAAGACTAGCATACGTATTTACTCATCATTAGAACATGTAAATACTCTGAGTCAATAAATGCAAAATTAATTACCATACAACTCTTGTCATAATTAGTTTGTAATCGCATACATTAATAGCTAAAGCCAAATAAATTTTAATAGAACCTCTAGTTCAATTCAATTCTTTATTTCTTTAAGCTTTACAGCTTATCAGTATGACATATGTATAACATGAGGTGGTAGTGTATTTACAGGAGAACTTGTGCACGTACAGATAATAACATTTACTGTTACATATACAGGTTGAGAAAACAAAAGACTACAATTATGTAATACAGTTGTCCCTTAATAACATCTTTTTGAGATGAATTTGCCAAGATTACAGAGATCTTTGACATTGTCAGTATTAAAAAGTTGAATTAATTTAAACATACAAGGTTTTTTATAATAATATTCTTTCATGTATAATCTGCGCAATGTTCTGTATAGAGGACAAACAAATAAAAAATGGAATTCATCTTCAACACTAGATTTGCAATGTGGACAAAATCTATTTTCTCTATTTGTGTTATTATATCTACCAGTTTCAATAGCCAGGCGATGTGACGATAGTCGTAATTTAGTTATATATTTCTGTAATTTAATGGGAATAGATTTTCTTAAATAGTATTGAAGATGTATACCATTAATAAGATATTTGTAAAAGGACATTTCTTTGAATTTTCAACATTTGCAAAAATATCTTGTTTTGCCTGATCAAAAATTCTTTGTTTTACAAGTTGTAAAATACCATTGTTTATTTTTTGGTTAGACCATATATAAAAAAAAACCGAGGTCAATGAGAATTTTCTTTACATAGAAAACCCAGTTTTTATAACCGTGTTCTTCACAATTAATATACATAACTTCGTAGCAATGTCTAATTATACAATTGTCACTAATTAAGACATTTTTCC
This sequence comes from Magallana gigas, assembly GCF_902806645.1. Classification (NCBI taxonomy): domain Eukaryota; kingdom Metazoa; phylum Mollusca; class Bivalvia; order Ostreida; family Ostreidae; genus Magallana; species Magallana gigas. The sequence continues at coordinate 71,437,564 of NC_047560.1, read as the reverse complement.
AAAACTTAATAATGTTAAACATTCTATAATGTACAAGGGGCACACGGCCTAATTCAGCATATAAGTAAGCAGTATTTGTACTTTTCTTCACTCCGAGAATTTGTTTACAGAAGTCTGTATGAAGTTTCTCGATATTGCAACCTATATTATTTCCCCATATTTCTGAACAGTAATTAACAATTCCACCAATAAAACAATCAAAAAGCGACAATAATGTTTCTATATTAAATGACATTCCCCGTATATTCTTTCTAAGCGCAAACAATGCTTTTCTACCTTGTTCAGATAATTGTTTTTCAGCTTTGGTAAACTTGTTGTTAAAGTTGAAAAGTATTCCTAAGTAAGTGAATTGTTGTACAATTTCTAAAACATCATTACCAATATGCCAACACTCACTATCTTTTACTCTGCCATTGTTTCTAAAAACCACAATTTTGGACTTTTCCGCATTAACATGCATTTTCCAAGTATTACAATAGCTATGTAGTTCATTCAAAAGACATTGTAAACCTTCCACAGATTCAGAGAACAGGACCATATCATCAGCGTACATTAAAAGAAACAGATTTAGGGAAGATAACTCGTAAGACAAACAACCGGCATTTAAAAAGCTATTTTCGAAATCGTTAACATATAAATTGAATAAAATAGGTAATAACACTTCGCCCTGCATTAATCCTAGGTTATTACAAAAATATTCACTTAAAAATCCATCAACACCAATACAGGATTTCACATGACGATATAACGCTTTAATAACTGACAATAATTTTCCTTCAATGCCAACCTTTGAAAGTTTAAGCTACAAAAGTCGTCTATCAATAGAATCAAACGCTTTTTTAAAATCGATGAACGCACACTATAACCTCTTCTTTTTACATAGACTGTTACTAATTATAGAATGTAAAGCAAAAATAGCATCACGTGTTCCACAGCTTGGTTTAAAACCAAATTGTGCATCCGTTATAACATCATTATATTTTGACCATTCCAATAACCTTTTGTTTAAAATTGAAGTAAATAACTTATACATATTACTAACAAGACTTATACCCCTGTAGTTGTTAGGGTCTGTAGAATCACCCTTTTTAAACACTGGAATAATTATTAAGGAAGACCACGTACTGGGAAAAATACCAGTATTTAATATACAATTAAAAAGATTATGTAGTATAGGTAAAAAATAGTCTTGAAATTCAATAAAATATTCGTTCAAAATTCCATCTTCACCGTGGGATTTTCCAGGCTTTAGATTACCGATAGCCTCTTTAATTTCATCAATACTAATGTTTTTATCTAGCTCTTCAAAAATACAATTAATATCTAAACCTTCATTTCCACTTTCGATGTCACCGTCATCCTGCGTGGAAGCAATTGATTTAAAATGCTCGTAAAATTTTTCCAAAGAAATATTTGAATTAGTTTTAGACCTTTTCTTAAATTTGGCGAAAAATTGTTTTGGGTTGTTTTGTTTTAACAAAGATAATTGGTCACCTTCAGTATTTTTGTAGATACGTTTGGCTTTGGCTTCGTGTTTTTTGTAGATACGTTTTTTACTTAAAAGATCCGCATGGTTAGAATTACATTTATAACTGTTAAATTTGCGCAACGCGACAACATAATCCTTATACAAAGATTTTAATTTCCCATCAAACCAGGGCTTATCGTCAACCGATAGGTATACTGTACGTCTATGGGTACTGCGTACTGTATTTGTTTGTTTCGGATTTTTGGATTGAAGCTTAAAATGTTGGCCAAAAGAGGAGTCTAACAAATTAACCAGTATTTGTAGACGTTCGTCAAGTTCGTCTTGTGACGTAATACACTCAAAATTTACGGTATTGCTGATATTTTCACATGCAAAAAGTGATTCTTTACACAGATCTAAATAGCAAGGATCCAATTTAAAAACATCACGGGATCTTAAAAAATCATTGTTTACAATATTGTATGCATCCAAAAAGCATTGTAAAATTGCCAACGATATATTTACTAATGGTGTCAAACATGTCAGATGTTGTTAAGAGATAGTCAATAGTGCTTAGTCCACGCGCACCGTTAAAAGTAAAGTCATTCGAATAGCCTCCTTTGTGTCGCCCGTTCACAATGCGCACGCCTGTGGCCTTACATAGGGACAATAGCCGTGTTCCATACTCGTTGTGACCTACATCTGGGTTGATCCGCTCAGTCAGCTGATCGTCATTTGAATACGACAACACGGAAACAGAATCATGAACAGCATCATTTTCAATGTAATCAGGCTTATTTTTTGTTCTACTGTTAAAATCCCCAAATAGAAACACATAACCAAAATCCATATACTTACATAAATGTTTTTCTAATTCAAAAAATAAATCTACATCATTTTCTTTAAAAAACTAAGAGTTACTAGGAGGTAAATATGTAAAGGCTATAAACAAATCTTTCTGAAGTTTTACAAGACTTTTGCTTAGCTTAAGCCATATTATGGTATCATATAAGGATTCAACAACAGATATATACGGGGTATATTCAGTTTTTATCAGAATAATTGAGCCTCCTCCCTGTGTTGATTTGGATTTCCTAGGGAAGATATATGCTTTATAATCTGGATCGTCCATTGTGAATTCCTTGTCGATCCAACACTCGGACAGACAAATTATGTCGTACGTACACAAAAAGTTCTTAAAATTTCTTTCTTTCCATTTATTTTCAAAGCCTCCGTGGATATTCCATCCTATGATTTTTAGGTCCTTTAGGTTGTTCTCCTGACCTCCTTAGCGAGTCCTGCATCCCCTTCCGCCACCTCTCGTATCCCTTCTCTCCCAGCGTCCGCCTGGAGAGCTATGGCCCTCAGCTCCCTGCGCTGGTACCGGTGCGTCCAAGTGGTCAGCTTCCGTTGCTGGAGGGTGGTATGGTTTCCCATCAATAAAGAGCTTATCCTTTATAAGGACCGCTTTTCGCTGCCTATCTTTTGCCTCCTTCATCACTGGAAGCAGTTTCTTTCTTCTCTCTTGGATGATTTTAGAGAATTGTTCACCAATCGAGATATTAGCATCTTTGAGCTTGAATGCCGACTTTCTGACGACCTCGCGTTGAGGAAATCTGGAGAACTTGGCTACGATAGGGCGTGGTCGATTGTCATTGGGTCTGCCGATTCTGTGAGCTCTTTCAATTAGAGGTGGTGTCTATAACCCTGTTATATTCAGAGAAGAACGACATATATCAAGAACAATTTTTTCACAGTCTTCCATTTCCCCCCTTTGGGCCTCAGCCACCCCGTAGAACAACAAATTATCCCGCATAGATCGGCACTGGAGGTAAAGAATTTCCTCGCTTAACTGATTGTTGGCTCTTATTGAGTCTTCAAGTGAAGTTTTGAGATTGTCAAGCTCATTAAGGGCTATAGCATTGGTTTTTGTACTTTCATCGTGAGAGTTTGAAATAAATTGTTGACTTTTCTCTACTTCTAAGACACGGGTGCTCAAACTATTAAGTTCGCCCTGCATGCGGGAGAGAGAAGCTTCAATGGAATCAAGCTTTTCAAGTTTTTTATGTACACTCTGAATTTGTAGGGAAATATCTTGGGCCCACGGTGGGGGGATATGGGAAGTGTTCGGAGTGTTCGAATAGGTTGAGTTAGGGTGGTTTTGAAATGATCAGTTAGATCAGTGGTTGAAAATACAGAAGTTCTAATTGTAATTAAAGAAGCGAAGCTTATGCAAACGATTTACGGTAATTTATTTTCTTGTCTAAATATGATTTTAAATAGAAGAGTTCCAATGCACAATCATACCTTAATTATTAAACAAAATGTAACAATGTATGTCACCTGATTTTAAATTGTTAGCACGTGATAATCATAAATGTTTATATAAAATACATGTAAGCTTTTTGAGATAGATCCTTTTATGTTTTTAGGGATCATTTGTCATTTAAAAAAAAGATGTATGGGTTTGCTATGACCGATTGATGGTCAACACTTTACGTTAAATTCTATTGTGACATCAGCAAACCCGAGAGCTACGTTAAATCGGGAAGCCTTTACATACCTGCGTTTATAGTCCCATATCTGTTTTTGTACATGTCAGTCTCTCTCTCTCTCTCTCTCTCTCTCTCTCTCTCTCTCTCTCTCTCTCTCTCTCTCTCTCTCTCTCTCTCTCTCTCTCTCTCTCTCTCTCTCTCTCTTGGGAATTATGTTAGGAAACAGCATTTCAAATTTTGATGAATGATGAAATGAATTTGAAAAAAATTACAGTTAAGATTAGTTTTGATTTTTTATAATTTTATATAAATACCAAATCTTCGACTGTTAGAGTTCTTTCAAAATTTACAAAAGTCCATGTCATAGCAAACAAAACTTGGGTTATGGGCTATAATTAACATGCACTCAAATAAGGCTAGCTGATCTGATAAAAGTTAACTAGTACTTTATTAAAGTTTGTTTTATTTGGGGGGGGGGCATAAAAAATATGAAAACTAATTTAAATGTTGCATGCTAAGTAATTCAAGTTAGGTAACGGGTTGAAAATTACTTTCAAAGTGTTTACATAAACCTGCTATACAAATTGAAATGATTTGAACCTCTCTGCTTGGAAGCTAACAAGAGAGAGAGAGAGAGAGAGAGAGAGAGAGAGAGAGAGAGAGAGAGAGAGAGAGAGAAGAACCAATGGACAGACAGACAAACTGAGAGAGTAAGACTATATATTGCTTTACCGGTACTTATATATAATATATGTATATTAATACCGTACTCTAATCAAAACTTTGTTTTAATCTATTTCTGGAAAATGACTTACCAGCTCAAGATAGGTTTAGTCCATTGATACACAAAGTGACATATTCACTTCTGTCCAGACTCCTAGTTTTTATTCTGCATTAGACCTCTTGAAAAAAATCCCATGAAAATCTCTATTCTTTGTCCAAATATGTGGGTAAGATCCATCTTTGAGCAAGTATCAAATACTGATAAATCTGTTCAAATAAATAAATAGATGCATGTCAACATTGAAACTTTTTCCCTTACCATTTAATTAAATTTTTAAAAAAATAATTAAATTAAAATAGATTTTATTGTGTAATTCCTATTTCAAACATATTTGAAACATTAACTTCAAAGTAAACGTGTAGGTAATTAACTTATATTGAATTATTTTTCAAAATGCCTTATTTTGAAGTATATTTACAGATTTTGAGGGTATAATTCTAAAAATGTAAAATGCATGTAAAGGTAATAAATGATTTATATGTATAAGGGATGTCCATTTTACTCGGTTGACTTAGTCGATTAATTGGAGCATTAAGTCGAGCAATGGTTATAAGTACTCGATGATTTATTTGAAACTGTGTGGGCTCTTTTAAAATCAAATAATGCTACTTATATCATAAGTAGCTTCCAGCTCCTGCACTATGTATCAAACCCTGACTACTATTTACGCAAATACATGCACAAAGCACAACATAATACTATTGTTATTATTATGCCGACTGTTAAATATACTGACATGCTTTGCTATAAGTAGCTGTGACGTTTGAGTGTTGACTAGTCCCTAAAAATAATCACCGGAAAAGCAAGCGTTTGTTGTTTTTGTCTTCAAATTAATCAATTGATTTGATTGTTTATTTAATCAACAAGTTGTTGTAAAATTAAAAGTCAACAAAGGTTTATATGTTCTTTTCAAGAAATGAGAGACGTTTGACCTTACCGAGAAAACTCGAAATGTTTAGCAGACGAAATCTCATTGAATTTTTTTCTTGTACATTCATTATCAAGTGTCATTTAAAAAAGCGTTTGTGTGATCCTCATGTAGAATTTCTTTGACAAATATGTTCAATTAATTTGTTCAAAAGTTTATCAGAAACTTTAACTTTAAAATTACCGTCAATAATGAAGTGTTTTAGAAAGATTAATAATTTTAATTGCTTGATGTCAGTCGTATATATCTACGTTTTTTATATATAGATACCGTCCATTCATTATCAGCTAATATAGCGTAGCGGTAACGCATTGGGCTTCATACTGGAATGATTGTAGCGTCGTGATTTCGAAACCCGCTGCCGTGCTTGGAAGTTTATCATTGAAAACATTTGCCGTGCAATGGAATGCACCTAAAGTTTTATGCTATAAGGCAGCAATGGCGTTCCATACCGTGCTCTATTTCGGCTACATGCTTACGCTATATAAATCTTTTGTATATTATGCGAAAATAAATAAGTATTGAATATATAGCGACAAACTGACATAAGGCATAATAATGTCACATACAGTAACACCATGTCATAAACTCAAAAGCATTAATAGTTTTAAAAACTTTTGATAATTCGCATCGGATGCATGATTTAAAATAAGTTGTAAAGTTATTGTTATGAAAATATTCATTAGCAAATGTCATAGCTTTTTATACTGTCACGACAGCCGTCGTGACTGTTCAGTCAAACACAACAGGATTCGTTTTATATTTACAATTTTTATATAAAATAAAACCAAACAAATATACATATTATAAACAATAAGATATTTAAGTTTTCTGATGTCCATAGTCTTCGTCACAGGCATGTAGAAGAGTAGTGGGTAGATATGGCATGGCGTGAGACAGTGGCGGACAGGTATAACCACGGCGATGGACTGCCAGAAACTGGATAGGAACCTTATTAAATTAAACAAATAAACATATTTTGAGTTACATGATTAATATACCTTACATAAACATAGGCTAAGTCGCACGGACTTAAAATATAACATTATGGCAACAACAGCACGCCATACAATAGCACGAAACCACAGCGAATACGATCGCTGCATAACGTTAAGAGTATCACACTACTTAACACAGAAAAACCACGTCAAAACGATATACAAATACTCCGTACTACACGGACAATATACAAGTACACCGAATTACACGGCAAAATACAAGTATATCATGCATTTATATCTCAATATAAAGCACACACACTCGACACGTGACCACACAGGAACACGCGCGAGCAAGCACCTATGTTTAACAGTTCTACCTCGTAAAACCAGTATATCAAAAGTAACAAAAAATACTTAATATAAACTCCACAGTAATGTAAAAAGACTGAGCCGTAGTTAAATTACAAAAGTATAAAATAGTTTAACTTACCCCTAATAGGAGAAAGGGTTACTCAAAACCTTAGCTGCTCATACCTGTCATGGGGAAAACGTGGCCACTGTCTGCCAGGTCTGCAATGCGGCAGTTTAAATAAAGTAATCAAACAATAGAAAAGAACTGACCAATACGTACTATAGCTGACACCGTGTCCAGAGAGGTACACTGGGGGTATAAAACTAGTTACACAGAAACGTTTAAGAGGGTCCCTACAGGATACTTATATGTAAAGAAAACAAATATAATACCGGTAGATACTGATTTGTGACATATACCTTTTTCTTAATCTGATGCTTACACATAATTGAGGTCTGTCCATATAATCTTAGACAAATCAAATGCGACCTGTTTCATGTTATGTCATTGTCCCGTGCCAATCAAAGATTAATTATTAAAAAAACAAACGCCTGGAGATGACATCTTTGCAAGTCAAGGATTTATGATCCATTCTGCTCCTCTTCACAAGGCAATGGTTTATCATAAATCCTTGACTTGCGAAGATGTGAGATTAATATATATACTGATATGATTAATACATTAATAATAAAATGATTATACAATTATCTAATCCAATACATAACTGATTTGGAGTGCTATTCTACTAGTACTGATTGATTTTATTTAACTGGAAGAGGGCAGAGATTGTTATGCTACGACATACTGGTATATGTCAGTGACACTGCATGCATGTGTGATAGTGGGTTGTCCCAAGAATTAAACAAGTCCACTTAAGGGTTCTTCGATCATTTATTCGGATACATGGAGAGGATTAAAGGATTTAAACCCTGTAATATAATTCATAGATATCAGCATAAAAAGGATCAATATTTATATGCAAATCACAAATTTTCTGGTTTTTCACTAAATTTCACAGTTATATCACTTGAATTTCAGCGTCTCCTTGAAAATCACAGCAAAGTGTTCACAGTTCACTCAAATGAATGATTCAAGTAAATGTTAATAGTCATATAGTATTCATTTGAAGATTATCTGCCCTTGATGCATGTGCTTTACATGCATAACATGAGTGGATGAAAGGGAGAATGAATGGGTGAGTGTGTATATGAAAAAAGTTGACCTAATGATCAAAATGTTTGAAAAAATAATTGATCAGGTTTAAACCAAAGAAAAAAATTATGTAGGACTCAAATGCAAAATGTATATGTAAATCAAAATGCAATTGTAAAAAATAAATGCAGTCAGAGGGAGAAAAAAATTTAAATGTCAAAAATAAATAGTAAAGGGGAAAAAAATTGAAAAATTTATCAAATTATTGAAAAATGTCTTACTTTTAGATTGCTACATTAAGGCTAATTCAAAAAATTAAATCACAAATTGATTTCAAAAAAAAAAATTCAAAAAATGAATAATGAATTGCTCTGTATAAAGGGCAATAACTCTACATAACAAAATAAATTGCAAGTATTTATGGCAATGAAAAATGAATGATGATTTTAAAACTGATGATGATTGGCAGAATTTAAATATTGAAAATAAATACTATCTACATAGAAACATGAAATATCAAAAGTCTATATTTGATAATAATCAAATAGATCTAGAGATCAATCAATGCTCAATGCAATGTCAATAAAGTTACTACAGACACCCAGACAGACAGTTAAACAGTCATCAAAGAATGAATCACTTTCTTAATGTTCTAGTCACTCACATGATCAAGATACTGCACTGTCTGTTGTCTGTTAATTCAAGGTGTTGAATGGCTCTGGAGTCTGAAATCTGGAACAAGTCAGGATTCAAGAGTCACAAAACATGAGTCCAGTGATCAACCAGTATAGACCTCGGCTTTCCACCATAAGAATCTGTAGACATCAGTCAGCTTCATGTGTGGTCCCCATCTCCTTGGTATCCGAATGCAACGTGGGCGCCAAATGTGATAGTGGGTTGTCCCAAGAATTAAACAAGTCCACTTAAGGGTTCTTCGATCATTTATTCGGATACATGGAGAGGATTAAAGGATTTAAACCCTGTAATATAATTCATAGATATCAGCATAAAAAGGATCAATATTTTCAATAAGTTTCAGCATAAAAATATACAATCATAAAATACATATTCATGAAATACATTAATGCTCAGAGTTCACTAATCAAACTATTTGTAAAGAAGGATAACTCTGATTAAAATGCATCATAATTTCAGTGTCAAGAAGAGTTACTGCCCTTGAACACAATTTACAAAAATATAGAAATATGCTCTATATCTTTATCAATATCAATATTTAATTAAATAAAAACATATACTTTCAATGTAACTCCTTTTAAGATTACATTTTATCAAGATACATGAAATAAATATACAAATATAACTTTGCAACGATCACCTGTTTATGGAACAAGGTTTCATGCACAATCCTGATTACTCTGAGAATGGTACTCTTTAACTACAAGTATTAAATATGGCAACAATAACTAACCTTTCACATATATTAGAAATGAGATACTATAGCTTAGATATCAGAACTATGAATTACTGGAATAATTTATAAAATACATTCTTTCATAAATAAGGTATTATAACCTCAAAAAGTAGAATTAGCCAAATGTATCAATTAATAGAAAATATCATTATTATCTATTAAATTATTTATCAAAGTTCAAGAATACCAAAAAATAGAACACTTACTATAACTGACTGCTTCAAATATGTTGATGAAATGAATAAATAAGTGAAATCGTCTCTTGAAGAAATCAGGTCTTACTCATAAGAATCCTAGCCTTGGTCTGTCACAAAATCTACTCAGTTAAAGCGGGAAAAAATCATAAAATGCACCCTATTACACATGTATAGATTTATTTCTCTGATATCGGCGAATACCTGTATACTGGTGTGCGACCAGTTCTCATCGAGTACCATTTCTCGCCAGTACATTGTGATGTCATATATCAACATATAAAATCATATACGAAAAATGACATCACAATGTACTGGCGAGAATTGGTTGCACGTCAGTACAGTTTTTAAACAGTTCACAAGTTATTTCTGTAAAGGTAGTGAAAAGTATTATTTATTTATCAATTATATGTAAAGATGCATGAAATTATTTCCTAAATGTCTTAAAAGGTACATGTAAAATATATCATAACTTATAGGATCAGGATGAAACATACTGAGCAGTATCTGCGACAGTGCTTGTTTTAATAATAAAAAAAGATGCATCTTTCCACAGATTGGATTTTCAAGAACACCTGCATGTACATGTATAAACAAACTATTAACTGAATAAACTAAAGACTTTACATTGAATTATAGGGCCTAGCATGAATTACATGTATATTGAACATACAAAAGTAGCATCTTGTCAACATGGTCAAGATTACATAAGAATTAAATCCTTTCCACAACAAAGTGACAGCTTGTAGAGAAAATTCGAACAATTAACATAACAATAACAGCTGTAGGCAATTTTGTCAACGTGTTGTACATTTATAAACACGAACGACCACCTTATAATAAGAATCATGTACTCACCAATAGAAAAACAACTGTCCCAGACTCTTAATTTGATATATAATCTCCGAACACATGACTTCCTTCGAAAATATAGGTTTTATGGTGTTTTGACCAATGGCTGATTCGCCCCGGGTCATTTTATCCTAACTATTTTGATGTATACTTACTTGTACATTATCGCGGTGGTATCAGTTTCATGATGTGATTTATTCATATACGCTCAGAATTTTGTTTTACATTTTAACCTTTTCTAAGAGTGCATGGAAGAATTGTACATGTACACAGAGGCATAATATTATGTTATTTATGTCTCTGTTCAGAGCGAATATGATATTTATTCCATAAAATTAAGCACTAGAGGAGGAAAAATAGCTTCTGTTCTCATATTTTGAAATTTTAGTGTTGTTGAGAAGTAAAGTTTAGATAAAACTTTGAATATTGTTACAAAAGATTGCATTTGATGTTTATAATTAATATACATGTACAATGTATATGTGTATATCTATTTTAATTTTTTGTTCCGTTATAAATTTTGTTTTATTTACAAAGTAAACTTGTAGTCAAACACTTAGTATGGCATGTCCAGATGTAGTAAATTACATCGTAAATCTGGCATGTACAATGTATGTACGTGTGTTAGTATATATATCCCTATGAATAAACCTACACCATCTAAAAGGGTTACATATCAATTTGACCATGTTTACTATAACTTTGTTCTAAAGCTTCTTTAAATTTATTTTGTTTTTATATTTAACCAATACAGCTTCTGCCTTCTCCAAAAATATGATTAATGAAATGCTAAAATTTCAATTCTTATCATTATTTCTGTTTTAACAACAACAACAACAACAACAACAACAACCCCCCTCCAAATACCATTTAATATATTAAACTACATTATTCAAAGATAAAGCTGATGAATTGTTATGAATGACGTGGTAATACATGTACAAATTTGGTGTTACATGTATCCACAGCATGTATATGATTTATAATCAGCGAGACTTAGAGTCAGAGTGAGTGAATCCATTGCTTCAAAATGATTATATTAGATAACAACCTTGTCCTGTTTGTATCTGTCTTATGTTTATATCATTGATTATTTTTCATATTCTAACTGTCTGATCTTTGAACACGTTCACCAAAACTTCTTTTGACCAATAAACAAGCACATTGCATTGTAAAAAAAAAAAGTTAGTAGCAAATTCACAAGGGACGAAAGCACCCATTACCTATTTCGAAAGTACTCTGTCGATTTTATCCATTGTTTAAAAAAATAGCTACATTGCTCATTTTCTTCAAGAACTAGACATAAAGTAAAGCGGTTTTCATAAAAGAAAACACAAATGCAAAATAGAATAATTATTACATTACTTCAATAGAGTGGTTTTGCTGTATCGTCTGACCAGGCAAAACCATCGTACACTTACACTTTATATTGTATTGAAGCATAGTTTTACGAGAATAATCCTGTAATTCATTGTTAAATCATACCTAGCATTTATCTTCCTAATTTACTTTTTTCTCCTTACTTTGAGACCGTAGAAAGTTTCCATTGGAAACGGAAGACGTTAATCATATGAATATAAACAAATGAGTCTAGATCTAGTGTTATACATGTATTTATATATTTTTTGTTATCTTTTGCCTTGGGCTTATATAATCCACATTTTTTTCAATGCTTATATATCTAAATGTAGACAATTTTAAACATCGTCTAGGTAAACAAACACGATATAATGAAAACACATTATCAATATTAGAATATAAGTCGTTGTTTTAACCAAGTGGGAATAAATGATGTAGATTTTAGTACAAAAATTATCTATTATAAATGTTTTACAATGTAAATATTTTGTTAATAGATAGAATCTATCCAGCTCGTAGTTTAGAAAAGGAAATACATTCGTGATTTGTTGTTAAAAAAACAACTTTAGAAGCGATACACGTGTATCATTAATTGATTTCTTAAAGCCATCATTCGAAACTAAATCATAGAATTCAAAAACTTACCTTTAAACATCACTGTGACATCAAATATTCAAGGAACAGGTCACTTGTAGGTCACAACATATTTCACTTCCGCCATTATAAACAACATCCGATATGACATTTGCACATGCGCAGATTTTTCTGTGTAAAGGGGGAAAATGGAGCATAAAATTTCAGACACACTGTGTGAAAAAAATTAGGAAATTGGTGTCAAAGAAACACTCAACCTTTTTTTATTTTTTCTGGTGAAATTTAGTGAGAGGAACACGAAAATGACGTTGTTTCAACTGAACACCTGAGTTCGGGTGTCCATTTGATTTCCAGGTGATAAGTTGATTGGTGTGTAAACTTGGTATTCGGCCAACTTCACAGGGCTTACAAACACATACAATCATACACTTTAACACATAAACTGTTGCACGCAATCACACACCCTAACGCATACCACACATTTAACCACATATACCGTAACACACAATCACAGACTTTAACACACACAATGTTACTTTCAATCACACACTTAACACATCTTCCGTTATACACAATCACACACTTTATCAAATATACCGTTACAAACAATCACACATTTATTACATATACCGTTACACACAATCACACGTTTTAACACATATAATGTTACACACAATCACACACTTTAACACATATACTGTAACACACAATCACACACTTTAACACATTTACCGTTACATGCAATCACACACTTTAACGCATCTACCGATACATTCAACCACGCACCTTATGTGTTATATATCACAACACTCCCTATGTTTTAGGCTGATAACAGTATTCATGCTTCACCGTTTCCATGTTTTCAATTCACACGAACACGATACATTGGACTAATTGATTTTCAGAATCGCGTTTGAGCAAAAATGATATGACACCTACTTCACTGGTAAGCAATATCTAATGAAAGATGAAGCAAAACAGACTGAAATCCAGGCATATTTCGAAATTCCTCGATCATTGTGGAACGTTTTCCTGCGTCCTGTTATACCATCGCACATGAGCAAACCACAGACTGCAGATAGTGCTATGACAACATGGACTTTAGAAAACAGGGGTATTTTTGTAAAAACTGATGAAAAAATGATATAGTGTTACTTTCTTGGATATAATATCCCTTATATACAATGTAAGATGTAGTGCCGCCGGGATCTTCAATATGACGTTGATGTATAATAGAAGAGGAAGGACCACAAACCCACTGACTAGTCTGGTAGGAGTGCGACAGTACTGAATCTTTTTATGCACACTTTTATATTATTTCCCCTTTTCTTTTGTTATTTCTATATCATTTAGAAATATCACACGAGACACTCTAAATCTCTCCACGTGGGCCATTTTGTTTGGCGCCAATGTAATAGAAGAGGAGGAAGGACCACAACTAGGCCCGAACTCAAGACCCTTCAGTTTAAAAACCAAAGCTCTACCGACTGAGCTAAAGGGTTAACCTACTAGCTAGTGCTAGTCTATTTCATTGGTGCCAAACAAAAATATCACAATTCCTCAAGCATTATAACACTGTAGGAATATTCTTGTGTTATCTACATAAAGAAGATATCACAATTTCTTCAAGCATTGTAACACTGTGTGGATATGTTTGTGTTATCTATGTACAGAAAATATCACAATTACATAAAGAAGATATTTTAACTACTCAAGCAGTGTAATAGATGTATGTGAAGTCAAGATACGTATAATAAAGGATAAAAGCCCTGATTTATTTAGGTTTTTATTTTCTTGAAATGATATATTACATGACGTATTTAACGAATAAAATCACGTACACATTTGCTGCTTTTCTCCCTCAAAATAATTTAGCTACATATAAATTAACCATTATGTTTTTTCTTAATACATGTACTATTTAAAACCTATTACATCTCTTTCTTTCTCTCAATATATATCAGTGGTATAGGTGTACATCTCTTTATACAATCATTACATACATATAACAACTTGTTTCATAAATATGTACCGTATTTTAACAATCCATCCAAAATGAAAAATAAATATTTAATAAAAAACAATTGAGTATGCACATGTTTATTAATATGATGTGATAATGATTTATAAGCTTGCATGTCGTAACTTAAATGAAATATAGTTTATATTTGATATTGATCAAAACTTAAAAAAAAAACACGAATATAAATATGAACATGAGAAACCATGATAAGTGTTAAGCTACAGATAACAGACAACTGTTAAGTTTCATTATATATCTTAATCTTAATTACAAGGTACATTTAGTAATCATCAACAACTGTCATAACAATTAATATGAATATGAAAGAAAAGTAACATGTTGAAAGTTGATGCAATGGTCAACAATTTCATAGTAATGTCAACATTTTTGGATATTTGGATACAAAATTAATTAAACAAGTTAAACGTTAAGTTAACTTAATCAAGGAGACAATGGGTCAAAACTTATCTCTGCTATAGTACTAAGTTATATTTTAAACAGAAATGTTGCCATTTCACTTCCCAGGCTAATAAACTATATTAACTAATCTAGAAGACAATTAGTCAAAACTTATCTGTGCTATAATATTAGTTATAGCTTTATCTTAAGGTGGAATAACACATCATCACAAAATGGCTGACCACTGATCAAAACGACATTTCGTTTTTGTAAATAGAATTTTATCAACAGCAACTAACTCCAGATGACAAAGTGGATAAAGTATACGGCTTGTGAACCGTACATCCCGAGTTTGAATCCCGCGGGGGCTTTTGTTGTTACTTACTGAATGGATTTTTTAGATATTATTTGTTATCCCCAAACTACAAATAGTTTGCTTATTTGACATATGTTAGTTTATTTATCATTATATCTTTCATTATCAAATAATTCACAGTAAACTTGAGTGACTTGTTTCAAATGCGTTATTACACTTTTTACAGGAATGTTGTCAGTTCACTTCTCTGGCTAAATTACTACGAGATATTGCATAGTTCCCTGTATTATCTAAGTCCGTTTGTTTATATTACAATGTATTATATCCTCATATTAATAAATGCTTTTATCTATTCATTTATTACTTAAATACTTATTAATAACAAGAGGCCCATGGGCCATACTGCCACCTGAGCAACACTAGACATAATAAAAGCAACTTAATGAAGTCATATCTAAAATATCGGGACAAAGAATAAGTAAAATTGATCCTCTTTTTACAATAATTCAAAATTGTCTACAGATGTTTTTAAATTGGACACTTTTTGTAATTAGATGATTTCATAGTTATATGAAATTTTGACCATTGCCATTCTCAAAATGATCTTATACAACTGTGTACATAAATATAAACCTGCATCAAATTTTGAACCCCTTGTGTGGCCCAAGAATTATCCATATCCACAGTCTGAACAACTGAGAATCAACAAATGTCAATAGGAGATATTGTTTCCTTTGTAAAAATTCGACGCCCTTATAGTCTTATCCTTTTTTATTTAATTTCTAAATACTTTTCTCTATATATATTAAACTACTTGAAAATGCTTACATTCAAGCAACAGCTTTTCTGCTTAATTAATGTCCAAAAAAGAAGATATTTCTCCATACATTCCTACATAAAAATTTGCCCCCCTCCCCAATGCTGAGACCATCCTGCCCCCGGGGATCATGTCTTCGGTAAAGCATACCTCTGATGATGTATTTTCATGCTAAAATGTTAACATGACTTTGTAGGTTTGTTTTTGAAAAACGCTATTACTTAAGCTTCTTCTGAATTATAACGTTAACTAATAATCATACAAATACTGGTATTGTATTGCATTGATGTTATAAAATGTAGTTATAAGTTCAATTGAATAATTAAACTACGCAAGTTGAAATAAAAGCTTTAAAAAATAAATCATTAGTAATTATATTCATAAGCAAGTTTATGTGTCTTTATTAAAACTTTAATTGGAAACAAATTATACTTTTGAAAAAAAAGATGATACTCATTTTCATTTGGCATCAGGGTTAACATACATAGAAACTGAATATGAAGACGACTTTTCTTTGATTGAGTATCGGCTACTTTTGATGCCGTGTCCAAGGTTGAAAATTATATAATTTAAAATTGTTGACAAAATGACAATCATTAGAGGCAGTGTTTAGTGTTAAAGAAAGTGTTAGTGTTAGACTATAGTAATCCCATAACGCCACGATATACCTTATCATTAACTAACAATCAGGGCATTTAGGACCTGTCTATATTATTTTGACAAGAGGTTTGATAATAACAAATAACCATCAAATTTAAAATAATTTTAAGAAATAATTTGTCTTTTTTTTACTTAATCTATATTTGCAATAAAACTATATATATAGCGAAAATGTTCAATTCTGTGTGTACCTTTTAATGACGTCACAATGATTACCGCACGCACTTTTCGTTTGACGTATTGTATAGGTCTATATAAAACACGGTTATGATTTTACTGAGATTTTAAAAAAAAATGGGTAACAGAAAAAAATGTCAAGAAGTGGTGTTATAAGATAATGCACGAAATAATTATGATGATGCCAGACTCAAATCCCCATACGATTTGGCTGTCACGACAGCTGTCGTATCTCTGATCCAGTTGAGCAATAATGAACATCAAAAAGTATTTACAATCTTTATCTTTTTATATATCAAATCAATAAATTTACAGATATATATATTCACATAAGAAATATTGACAACAACAAATGTTTATACTATCACATTAATAATGGTCTCCTATGGTGGTACCTCTGTCTGCAGTGTCCCTCCAGTGTTCCACCAATGTGTCTCCTTCGGTACCACGTCCTAAGATGACGGCTTCCGCCCACCAGATTCCAGCATTTTAAGTGAATAAACGAAGGAGGTTACACGGGTGGTAAGATGTTAAATACCTAGACACTGTGGACTATTGCTGGATTATCACCGGAGCATTGCTTGAACATTTTAATTTGATCTGAATAACACTATTTTCAATTAAACGTTTCACTTTCACAATATGTTTCCTTTAGCTAACATACCGATGTACATTAACAGTCATTAAGTTACTTCCACTTACTTTTTACACTTATTTTATTAATTTGTTAAAGAAAAGACGTGAATATAAACAATTAAAAAAATGCTATTGTTTGATGATCAATGCAGATTATGATGGCAGCGATCATTGCAGAAAAAAATACATTACACGCTAACGCTGAGAGAGAGAGAGAGAGAGAGAGAGAGATGAAAACTAAAATAAAAACTTTTTAAATTATTAAAAGATAACCTAACAGTTTACAGACACAGGTCAAAATGATTAATCACAATAATTATTAACCATTGGGTCTATAAAGGACTACAATTAGAAAAATGAATTGTTTCTGTAAACAAAGGTTGAATAAATAAATCATGTTATGAAATATTCGCTCTCTTACGTCTCATATACTTACATTTTTATCCCATATATAAGTATACTAAGTGCATTCTATAGAGGCTGGATTTTCTTGCAAGTTGCAAAAACAAGTTTTATAGTTTCAGACATATCATTACAAAAAGTACAGCAGTCAGAGGTAGTAATTCTGATTTTCTTGAGATAATATTTAACAGAAAAAAATTCTATGGAGAATTATCTATTGGAACCAATTAATACTTGAATTGTTGGTAGTTCTAAAACATATTTTAAACACATCCTGTACACAGAGATCATTTGTCAAAATTTCACATACCTCAGCATTCCATTTGTTGATAGCTGTAGGAACACAATCATTTGAGGTTAAGTATATGTATATATGCTTTGTTACTTTTTCTTTCAAAAATAATAGCCTCATAATAAAATGGCATAAATGTAGTGCAGTCTCTCTTCAAAGTAGACTTATCAATAGACAACTATAATAATGTCAAATACTTTGATATTGCACATATTACACTATTATATAAAATTGGAGGTATATATGAAAATTGTAAATCTTTCACTAAAATCTATTCTTGAAAATATGTTTTCATTTTCATTCAAAAAATCTCCGATGATTTTAACCCCTTTCATATACAAATCTTTGATACATAAATATTTACATTCAATTTTTACATTAGAGTTGTACCACATAGTACATGTAATATTGAAAGCATTCTTGGTATTTAATGAACTTTTAATCATTTGCTTAGTATAGCAGAGCCAAGAATTAAAAACATCTTGCCGAAAACTATTATTTCTTTGAACAACCATGCGTTATAGAAAATCATCAGCAAAATCAATCAGTTTTTTTTGTTGCAAATTCAGAACCATTTATTGATTTTAAAAAAGTCCATCCATCGTTTGTAGCCTTGAGTTAATTTCTTAATCCATAAACATTTAAGAGATGCCATGAAGATAAAAATGTAAACCATTTTTAAACCACCTTTTAGGTAATCGAGACTAACAATTTCTCTCATAACTTTATCACACTTTCGAAATAAATTCAACAGGCTGTTACTACGAGATAAAACAACATCTTGTTTTGGATTTTGAACTATTCTGACAGGAAGCCATATTGTAAAACAGAGGGCTTATAATCTTTGTTGGGAATTTCTATCCAATCTATATTATTATTGCCAAATCCTCTAGAGCTTTGTATATAAAGGACCATGTAACAAAATCGAAAGCTTTCTCAAAGTCAATAAGAACTAAAAGACCTGGTATATTTCCATTTACAGTGAGCGACATTAAATAAAAAAAAATCTAGTATTTCCCCAATATATTTTCTTTAAGAAAGCCTGTTTGTCTATCAGATATAATATAATCTAATGTAGACCTAATTCGATAACTAATACATCCGGATATAAGCTTATAGAGAACATTCAAAAGAGTGATGGGTCTCCAGTTGTTCAAATATTGTCTTGGTTTGTCACCTTCTGGTAAACATGATATAATTCCAAATCTCTGGGAAATAGGAAGCTTCTTTTTTCAAAAAAATTAAGTTTATTGCATTTAAGAAGTTTTAGATCCTTCCAAAAGAATTTAAATATTTCAACAGTAAAACCATAATTACCTGGTGATTTGTTATTTTTCATATTTTTTAGAACGTGAAGAACTTTTTTTTTTTATAGATTTCAGCTTCTGACGAGCTAGATATATCTGGTTCTAACTTAGGAATTTCTACTTTAAAAAAATCTTCAAGGTTAATATTTATTAAATCTGAATCAGCAGATATATATGTAGTTTTCCATAGATTTCTCTGACATAATTCAATATGTTCGATTGCTTGTGGATAATTTCCCCTCTTCAATTCTTCAAGCTCTATCTTTTGATAATTTTGTTCAGAAGACTCTAAGACTTTAAATTTAGACAATATTTTGTTGGTTTTTCTCCCTGTTCGATCCATCTTGCTTCTTTTTCAGAGAATTCAGCTTCTGACGAGCTAGATATATCTAATTCTAACTTATGAATTTCTACTTTAAAAATTTCTTCAAGGTTAATATTTATTAAATCTGAATCAGCAGATATATTTAGTTGTTCATTGATTCAATATGTTCGATTGCTTGTGTATAATTTCCCCTTCTTCAAGTTCTACTTTTTGATAGCTTTGTTCAGAAGATTCCGAGACTTTAAATTTAGAAAACATTTTGATCCATCTGGCTCAGATCTTATGAAATGACCTTGAAGTTTATGTTTTCTAAAATTTTCAAGATTTGGTTTTTTTTGTTCTATTAGTTCAAAATTAATGTGTTCTTGAGATTCTAAGGATGTTCTTTCTCTTATTAGTGATATTTCAATCTTCTTTCTTATTTTTTCTTATGAGATGAATATGAAATAGAAAGACACCTTATTTCTATAAGAAGCACCTCTAGAAATATACTATATCCTTACTAAAACATATATGTATATGAGCACTGTATGCATGCTGAATCTTTACTCCGTCTATCGTTTCCTTAACCTTATCCATGAAAACCATGTCAGTCAGTACACTATTATTAAATTTCCAAAGCCCCCTACCTCTTTCTAAAGGGTTAAACTTTAGTTCTAAAATATCAATAGAATGGTCAGATCGGTAGCCTAATTTAAATTTATTTTTTTTTACTTTATTAGACTATTTGAAATCGAAATGTGATCAAGGCGACTTTGCTTTAAAGGCGTTTTTTTTTCTCCATGTAAATATATTTTTTTTAACTGGGTTTAAGACCCTGTAATAATCCACTAACTGCAAATACTCCACCATCTTAAAAATTTGTCTGTCGCCTTTGGATTGTTTATATACTTATAGTCGTAGGTATCGATATCTGGATTGAGAACAAGTTTGAAATCTCCACATAAAATTAAATACTCATTACCCACTTCCTTAAAGGACGTATTTCTAATATTTTCATAAATACCTGGCTGGTCAGAGTTTGGACCATATATATTGACAAGAGTAACCCTGGTTTCTTGTATGGCAAGATCAACAGCAAGGAAATTACCTTCCCCATCTTTTTAATATTGTGGATATGAAACTCAAAATTATTATTGAACATCATATATACCCCCACGAGCATTCGACTTATAACAGTTGTAAATACACTGAAAACCCAACTGTGATTCAATGATATGTTCACTTTCCGTTTTAAAATGCGTGTCCTGTGAACATAAATAATAATGAATAACCTTTTTTTCTGTAAATTTCAAAAGCATCCATACGATTTGATATTGTAAATAAACCTTGCCAGTTAATCGGTGCAAATTTAAGGTATCACCTATTATTTACTGTAAATTATAACAAGGCAAGCAACTCCCTACCTGGTTAATTGATAAACATATACACAGTAATCTCTCGCACTTGGTTTTAATTTCATTTCACACACTGTCATTTCAAATACACACAGGTAAACAGTAAATATCACTTCCGGTCAGGCCGATCCCGATCTACTTTCAGTTTGTCAAACCGATCCCGATGTGATTGATGTTACAATAACTCCGCTATTACTGTTTTCTTAACGTATCACGCACTGTGTCCATGATGTCAAATTTGTACCGGTGTCCCTCTTCGTCAAGCGCAAATACCTTTCCGTTATAATACCATGCGGTCTTGATACGTTCATCGTTGTTCAAATCACAAATAAGTTTGGCATTTGATGGTGTCAATTGGTCGTGCATTGTAAACACATTTTTGATTTCGCTGTTGGACCTGTTACGAATGATCTTCAATTTACTTTCGGAATTTCGAAAATTAGCAATCACTGGTCTAGATCCTCTCTGGTTTTCTTTCGGAATGAGGTGGATTTCGAGAATATCGGTAGGATCCAGGTGAAGGTTGATCGTATTCTTGAAAATGTGGAAAAGATCAATGCGCAGGTTTTTAGCTCACCTGAGCCAAAGGCTCAAGTGAGCTTTTCTGATCACAATTTGTCCGTTGTCTGTCGTTGTCGTCGTTGTCGTTGTCGTCGTTGTCGTTGTTAACTTTTCACATTTTCATCTTCTTCTCAAGAACCACTGGGCAGATTTCAACCAAATTTGGCACAAAGCACCACTAGGTAGAGGGGATTCAAGTTTGTTCAAATGAAGGGCCACGCCCTCTTTAAAGGGGAGATAATTGAGAATTATTGAAAATTTGTTGGTATTTTTCAAAAATCTTCTTCTCAAAAACTATTTGGCCTGAAAAGCTAAAACTTGTGTGGAGGCATCTTCAGGTAGTGTAGATTCAAGTTTGTTCAAATCATGGTCCCCGAGGGTAGGGAGGGGCCACAATTGGGGGATTAAGTTTTACATAGGAATATATAGAGAAAATCTTTAAAAATCTTCTTCTCAAAAACTATTGGACCAAAAAAGCTCAAATTAAAATGGGAGCATCCACAGGTAGTGTAGATTCAAATTTGTTCAAATCATGGTCCCTGGGGATAGGGTGGGGCCACAATTGGGGGATCAAGTTTTACATAGGAATATATAGAGAAAATTTTTAAAAATCTTCTCCTCAAAAACTATTAGGCCAGGAAAGCTCAAATTTGAGTGGAAGCATCCTCAGATAGTGTTAATTCAAGCTCGTTCAAATCATGGTCCCCGGGGTAGGGTGGGGCCACAATAGGGGGATGAATCTTTACATAGGAATATATAGAGAAAATCTTAAAAAATCTTCTTCTCAAAAACTATTAAACCAGAAAAAGCTCAAATTATAATGGAATCATCTTCAGGTAGTGTAGATTCAAGCTCGTTCAAATCATGGTCCCCGGGGGTAGGGTGGGGCCAAAATGGGGGGATCAAGTTTTACATAGGAATATATAGAGAAAATCTATAAAAATCTTCTTCTCAAAAACAATTTGGCCAGAAAAGATCAAATTAAAATGGAAGCATCCTCAGGTAGTGTTGATTCAAGTTTGTTCAAATCATGGTCCCTGGGGGTAGGGCGGGGCCACAATGGGGGATACATTTTTATACATAGAGAAAATCTCTAAACAATCTTCTTCTCAAAACTATTAGGCCAGGAAAGCCCAAATCTGAGTTTGATGTAACCATGATACCCTAGAGAAAAGTGGGGCCACAAAATGGGGGTGGGGGGTGGGGGGGGTATATAGGAATAGAGAAAAATCTTCTTACAGGTACAACAACAAAAGGGGCTTGGTATTTACCAAAAGAAAGAGGTGGATAAAAATTGGCAGATTTTCAATTTTTTTTAGCAAGATCTACTGTACTTAGTTGTCAAGATATTTTGATACTGTAATGCTAATTTGATCAGAATTAAGGCAATTGTTGCTCAGGTGAGCGATGTGGCCCCTGGTCCTCTTGTTTTGTTAGTTTTTTTTCGGCCCAGTTTACAAACTTTTTTTCTTTTATTCCCCCGTGATATCTTCTTTTATTTCTGAAATTATTTTCTTTTTAAACTAATGTCTGAGCCCAGTTATTATTTCTGTAACTATATCTTTAATGTAAGACTTTTTCACCATTGTTTCCTTTATTTCTGCTAAACTATCATGTATTGTTGTAATGAAGTCTGAATCGCCGTCTGGGGTTTGATCACTACTGCTTGTTCTAGGCTTTTTAGAGGGATTTTTGTCCGAGACCACTAGATTTCTAACTGATGAATGCGCCACATTTAAATTCAGTTGAACCATTTTTTTGTTTTTGTTTTATTTGGTCAGTATCTGGGGTTTTATGTACAGACTTTTTCTCATCTTTGTTTGCTGGCACCGTCTTGTCCGTTCGATCTCCCATTGTGAGCGACTACTCAGTTTAACAAAAACAAACCTTCAAAACACTTTCCTATGGCGCTATACACAAACAATTCTAATTCTTATACTTACTCCTTGGGGAAATTGATATCCTTAAACTTTTTTACAGTAGAATTTAGCGGAGCCGACAAATTTCCGCATCCCCCCATTACCGTCACGTGATCTCGTTTAATCATAGATGTTGCTAGCATAATTAGGGTTCCAATTTATACTGCATTTTGTGAATTATCTAAGCAATAACTGGGAATAGAACTACACTTATAATACAACATCAACACCCCCCCCCCCCCATCCCGCGCACACACACCTAAATTACAGCGCTCTTAAACATTACATTAAAAAAACTATTTTACTTATACAAGTTAATAAAAATGATCATAATCCTATTTTTCATTTTTAGCACTTACTAAGACTGTATAAAATCGTTTCCGCATACGTAATGTACTGGTGGTGCCAGTCACGTGGTCACACAAACTTCCGGGTAACGTATTAGGGTGTACACAGAATTATTGTGATTAGAACTATACTCACTGTACCAGTCACGTGGTCACACAAACTTCCGGGTAACATATTAGGGTGTACACAGAATTATTGTGATTAGAACTATACTCATTGTACCAGTCACGTGGTCACACTAACTTCCGGGTAACATATTAGGGTGTACACAGAATTATTGTGATTAGAACTATACTCACTGTACCAGTCACGTGGTCACACAAACTTCCGGGTAACGTATTAGGGTGTACACAGAATTATTGTGATTAGAACTATACTCACTGTACCAGTCACGTGGTCACACAAACTTTCGGGTAACGTATTAGGGTGTACACAGAATTATTGTGATTAGAACTATACTCGCTGTACCAGTCACGTGGTCACACTAACTTCCGGGTAACGTATTAGGGTGTACACAGAATTATTGTGATTAGAACGATACTCACTGTACCAGTCACGTGGTCACACTAACTTCCGGGTAACGTATTAGGGTGTACACAGAATTATTGTGATTAGAACTATACTCACTGTACCAGTCAAGTGGTCACACAAACTTCCAGGTAACGTATTAGGGTGTACACAGAATTATTGTGATTAGAACTATACTCACTGTACCAGTCACGTGGTCACACTAACTTCCGGGTAACGTATTAGGGTGTACACAGAATTATTGTGATTAGAACTATACTCACTGTACCAGTCACGTGGTCACACTAACTTCCGGGTAACGTATTAGGGTGTACAAAGAATTATTGTGATTAGAACTATACTCACTGTACCAGTCACGTGGTCACACTAACTTTCGGGTAACGTATTAGGGTGTACACAGAATTACTGTGATTAGAACTATATTCACTGTACCAGTCAAGTGGTTACCCACAGTTTCGGCTACAGAATATTCCACAACCTGATCGTTGTCTACAAGTAGCAAGAGTGTCTTCAACAAGTTATATGTGGTAAGTGAAAAGTATTTTGTTCAATGAATTTGCAAAGATTAGTAAGCATTTGTTTATAATATGGATCTGGAAGTTAAATTATCTATCTTGATTTTTTATCAACAATATTGCGCTTGAATGTTGATTTTTATCCAAAGTGAATCATGATCTTAGTCAAATATTGCAACTCCGAGTTCTTCGACTAAATAATTTGTACAAATTCGATAGATTTCACGAGTTTATCAACAATAGATACATGCAGGACGACCCATCTTTTTTTATATAATGTCCTTGTTCAAAAATGGCGACCAAAAAATCCAAGAAACAAAATATATTCAGCTCGTTTATTTTCTTTGTATTTGGATAAAAAAGATGCAATTTTTTGTAGTTAGTTGTTTAAACATATAAAACTGTACTCTTAAGAGAAGTCATTATTACAGCTATTTATTTCATTTGCTTTGTAACATAGTCAATGTTTTACCTATTTGTTTCTGTTTTTGTTATAGAGTAATTCAAATATACAGCTACTTTCTTCTTTGCGTCGTCAAAGAGTTGTTGAATGATATGATTTTTTTTTGGTTTGTCAATAAGTAATTCTATGCAAAAGCTTTCTTTTCTTTTTCGTTTTACCATTTCAAAAAACATGGTAATAAGTTTGAGAGAGAGAGAGAGAGAGAGAGAGAGAGAGAGAGAGAGAGAGAGAGAGAGAGAGAGAGAGAGAGAACAAAAACACAATGTACTACTGCTTTTTGAGTCTTTAGTTGCCATAACTAAAACCTTTCAAACTGTATTTATTGGCCAGGAAATATATCCTTCACACCGGAGATCCAATCTCAAATTAGATATGTTTCCTTGTCGTGAACAGATTATCTAGAAAAGATCACTCACATAAAATTAAATGAATTAATATAAAACATGTACCACATGTACAGAGACGAATTTGATTTTTCTCAATAGTATGTCGAGTTTATTTTTTCATTCTTGTAATTAAGGCCGTATAAGAAAAATGCCGTTTTACAAACTTTGACAAATAACATGAATTTGTATTGTTTACTGTGTTAGTTTTAATTAACTTGGTCAACTGACATGAATTTCCCTTATAAATAGTCTAACTTAAGACACTTTTCTTAGAAACCCTAAATTCCAAGAATCAAAATATTTTCTAATTCAAATAAACTCTGATTTGTACTCACAATAACTATTAATGGCTAGTTCCTTAATTTTAAACTGACGTTTGGACGAAGTTGCATCAATTTATTAAAACCTGCATCCTATATAGGGATTGGATAACGTTTGGGAGTGATACATGTACATGTAAATCCTAAATATGTTTAAACATGATAATACATTTATCTTATCAATCGCCTCTTGTAATTTGCCAGGTTAAAAGTTGAAAATAATTTTATTTTCAATTTTACTACAAGATTCTTTTTTTAAATTAAAAACAAAATATTTCTTTTACTATTTATTTTACTCTATGTATAACCAAACATCGTAGCAAAAACAAAGTCACTGGTTTGTTTTTAATCAATTCAATATAACAAGAGTCCGCTTTATATATAAGTATCACTACTGATAGATAGTAAATGCGTTTGAGTGCCAAATCAAAACAAACTAGGTAATGAAAACGCCCATTTAAAAAAAAGAAATGCTGATCATATTTCGATTGTACTCTAATACTACTTTTACTAAATATGGGAAAACTGTTGATATCCTTATTAAGCCGTACATGCATTTATATGTTCATATAACTATGCACCAAACAAACGTTTTTTTCTGTTATATGGCAATAACAATTAATACAAGGATACAGTCTTTAATCGTTGGAAAATGAAGTTGAAAACCCCCAAAAAAACATCGTAATCTGCACCTCGAAGTAAAACGTCAACAAAATATGACGTCGTTTTAAATGTCGCAGTGACGTTATGTTTTCTGTTTAATAATGCCGAAACCAGAATGTTAAACATCATTATTTTGTGTATGACAAATCGGGAGTTTGAAGAATAATCTGAATTACAAGGTCAGTCTTTTTAAAAGTTAGGATTAATTTATCATTCTATATTTACATCTACCGAGTATGATTCCAACTTATTTGTTTTGTTAAATCATAGCTCTATAAAAACTAACATAACTGAAATCATTATTTCCCACACAAGATGAAGCTCTGCCATTCAGTCAATTGAATAATAACTGAATTGTCAGGAAAGGTGACCGAATGACACAAATATGCCATTCAGTCACTTTTCAGTAACCTTTAAGTCACCTTTCAAATGACTGAATGGCAAAGATTCATCCCGTTCCGTTTATTGGTTGGTCGAAATCTACAACAACGTAAGAAAAATCAGGGACTGAAGGAAATAATCATGACGATGTCAGACTTTAACTCATTTACCCAGCGTTATACAGACACACGGTAAAAATGACTAATCACCGAAATTATTCATCATTTGTTCTATGAAAGTCTACAATCAGATAAACGAATTTGTATAATCACAGTGGTTGTTACCATAATTAGGGTTCCAATGTATACTGCATTTTGTGAATTATCTAAGCATTAACTGGGAATTGAACTACAGTTTATCATAACATCAGCACCCCCCTCCCCACACTACCCCCCCCCCCCCTGCACACACACCCCAAAAGCCCACCAGTCTTTAAAATTACATACGAAAAAACATTATACTTATAGAAATTATTAAAATGAGAGTAATCATATTCTTCATTTCTAGCGCTTCATAATTAAATTATTGTGTATAACATTATTTCCGCATTAGAACTATACTCACTGTACCAGTCACGTGGTCACACAGAGTTCCGGCTACAGAATATTCACAACCTGATTGTTAACTACAAGTAACAATAGTGTCTTCAACAAGTTAAATGTGGTAAGCGAAAAGTATTTTTTTAATGAATCTATGAGATAAGTAAGCATTTGACTTTAATACTTATACGGAATTTAAATTATCCATTTTGACATTTTATCAACAATATTGAGATTGAATGTGCACTTTTATTTGAAATGATTTATGATCTCAGTCGAATGTGCTCAGAGTTCCTTGACCTAAATAATTTATACAAATGCGATAGATTCCATGGATTTATAAACAATAGATATATGCATGACCACCCAATTATTCTTTTTTTTAAAAATACCAATAATGCCCATTTATTTGTTCAAGAATGGCGACAAAAAAAAAGAAGAAAAAAAAGATTATATATTCAACTCGTTCATTTTTTAACTTTTTTTTGGATAAAAAAGATGCAATAATTTGTATATTTGTGTTTTAATGTTAAAATGGTCCTCTTGAAAGAAGTCAATACTACAGCTATTTATTTCATTTGCTTTGTAAAAAAGACAATGTTTTACCTATTTGTTTCTGTTTTGTTATAGAGTAATTAATTAAACAGGTTTTTTTTTTCGTCAAAGAGTTGATAAATTATACAGGTTTTTATAATATAATTTGTCAATATGTAATTCTGTACAAATTTCTTTTTACCACTTTATATACAAGGGAATAGGTTTGATTGATTGACTGAGAGAGAGAGAGAGAGAGAGAGAGAGAGAGAGAGAGAGAATGTACTACTGAAGAGCTTTTTGGTGCTTTAGAAATCAATAATTAAAGCCCTTCAAGTTTTAGTTATTGGCCAGGAAATATATCCCCCACATCGGAGATCCAATCTTAAATTAGATATGTTTCCTTGTCGTGTACAGCTTATTGAAAATAACCTCTCACAAAGAATTAGATGAATTAATATCGAAATATGTTTCACATGTACAGGGATGAACTCAAAAGTATGTCCAGTTTTTTTTAACGATCGGTCCTTTTATGTCAAATTCGGTAAAAAATACTCTGCGTCTTAAATGAAGCTCTGCCATTCAGTCAACTGAATAATAACTGACTTGTCAGGAAAGGTGACTGAATGACACAAATATGCCATTCAGTCACTTTTTAGTAACCTTTAAGTCACCTTTCAAATGACTGAATGGCAGATATTCATGAATCCCGTTCCGTTTATCGGTTGGTCGAAATCTACAACAACGTAAGAAAGATCAGGGACTGCACGAAATAATCATGATGATATCAGACATCATGTTTTCTATAAATGTCTACAATCAGATAAACGAACTTGTATAATCACAGTTGTTTTTACCATAATTAATGTTCCAATGTATACTGCATTTTGTGAATTATCTAAACATTAACTAGGAATTGAACAACAGTTTATTATAACATCAACACCCCCCTCCGCCCGCACACACACACTAAAAGCATACCAGTCTTTAAAATTACATACGAAAAAACATTATACTTATTATTAAAAATGAGAGGACTCATATTCTTCATTTCTAGCGCCTCATAACTAAATTATTGTGTTTAAAATTATTTCCGCATTAGAACTATACTCACTGTACCAGTCACGTGGTCACACAGAGTTCCGGCTACAGAACATTCCACAACCTGATCGTTGTCTACAAGTAGCAAGAGTGTCTTCAAAAAGTATAATGTGGTAAGTGAAAAGTATTTTATTTAATGAATAAAAAAGATAAGTAAACATTTGACTATAATATCTATACGGAAGTTAATCGTCCATCTTGATATTTTATCAACAATACTGAGACTGAATGTGCACTTTTATTTAAAATGATTTATGATCTCAGTCGAATATGCCCAGAGTTCCTTGAACTAAATAATTTGTACAAATGTTTTAAATTCCATGGGTTTATAAACAATAGATATATGCATGACCACCCATCCATCTTTTTTTATAATACCGTTTCTTTGTTCAAGAATGGCGACCAACAAATTGGAGAAAGAATATATATTCACCTCGTTCATTTTTTAACTTTTTTGGATACAAAAGATGCAAGAATTTGTATTTTTGTGTTTTAATGTTAAAATGGTCCTCTTAAAAGAGGTCAATACTACAACTATTTATTTCATTTGCTTTGTAAAATAGATAATGTGTTACCTATTTGTTTCTGTTTTTGTTATAGAGTAATTCAATTAAACAGTTTTTTTTTTCGTCAAAGAGTTGATAAATTATACAGGTTTTTATAATATAATTTGTCAATAAGTAATTCTGTACAAAAGCTGTTTATTTCTTTTCTTTTTACCATTTATATACAAGGGAATAAGTTTGATTGATTGACTGAGAGAGAGAGAGAGAGAAACAATGTACTACTGAAGAGCTTTTTGAGGCTTTAGAAGTCAATAATTAAAGCCCTTCAAGTTTTAGTCATTGACCAGGAAATATATCCCCCACATCGGAGATCCAATCTTAAATTAGATATGTTTCCTTGTCGTGTACAGCTTATTGAAAATAACCTCTCACAAAGAATTAGATGAATTAATATCGAAATATGTTTCACATGTACAGGGATGAACTCAAAAGTATGTCCAGTTTTTTTAACGATCGGTCCTTTTATGTCAAATTCGGTAAAAAATACTATGCGTCTGAAATGAAGCTCTGCCATTCAGTCAGCTGAATTATAACTGAATTGTCAGGAAAGGTGACTGAATGACACAAATATACCATTCAGTCACTTTTCAGTAACCTTTAAGTCACCTTTCAAATGACTGAATGGCAGATATTCATCCCGTTCCGTTTATCGGTTGGTCGAAATCTACAACAACGTAAGAAAGATCAGGGACTGCACGAAATAATCATGATGATATCAGACCTTAACTCATTTACCCAAGTTTATACAGACACACGGTAAAAATGACTTATCACCGAAATTATTCATCATGTTTTCTACAAATGTCTACAATCAGATAAACGAACTTGTATAATCACAGTTGTTTTTACCATAATTAATGTTCCAATATATACTGCATTTTGTGAATTATCTAAACATTAACTAGGAATTGAACAACAGTTTATCATAACTTCAACACCCCCCTCCCCCCGCACACCCACACTAAACGCATACCAGTCTTTAAAATTACATACGAAAAAACATTATACTTATTATTTAAAATGAGAGGACTCATATTCTTCATTTCTAGCGCTTCATAACTAAATTATTGTGTTTAAAATTATTTCCGCATTAGAACTATACTCACTGTACCAGTCACGTGGTCACACAAAGTTCCGGCTACAGAATATTCCACAACCTGATCGTTGTCTACAAGTAGCAAGAGTGTCTTCAACAAGTTAAATGTGGTAAGTGAAAAGTATTTTGTTTAATGAATAAAAAAGATAAGTAGACATTTGACTTTAATATCTATACGGAAGTTAAATTACCCATCTTGATATTTTATCAACAATATTGAGATTGAATGTGCACTTTTATTTAAAATGATTTATGATCTCAGTCGAATATGCTCAGAGTTCCTTGACCTAAATAATTTGTACAAATGCGATAGATTCCATGGATTTATAAACAATAGATATCTGCATGACCACCCATTTATTCATTTTTTTTAAAAATACCAATAATGCCCATTTATTTGTTCAAGAAGGGCGACAAAAAAAAAGACAAAAAAAAGATTATATATTCAACTCGTTCATTTTTAAAGTTTTTGGATAAAAAAGATGCAATAATTTGTATATTTGTGTTTTAATGTTAAAATGGTCCTCTTAAAAGAAGTCAATACTACAGGTATTTATTTCATTTGCTTTTCAAAATAGACAATGTTTTACCTATTTGTTTCTGTTTTTGTTATAGAGTAATTCAATTAAACAGGGTTTTTTTCGTCAAAGAGTTGATAAATAATACAGGTTTTTATAATATAATTTGTCAATAAGTAATTCTGTACAAAAGTTGTTTGTTTCTGTTCTTTTTACCACTTTATATACAAGGGAATAAGTTTGATTGCTTGACTGAGAGAGAGAGAGAGAGAGAGAGAGACAGACAGAGAGAGAGAGAGAGAAAGATAGAGAGAGAGAGAGAGAGAGAGAGAGAAACAATGTACTACTGAAGAGCTTTTTGAGGCTTTAGAAGTCAATAATTAAAGCCCTTCAAGTTTTAGTCATTGACCAGGAAATATATCCCCCACATCGGAGATCCAATCTTAAATTAGATATGTGTCCTTGTCGTGTACAGCTTATTGAAAATAACCTCTCACAAAGAATTAGATGAATTAATATCGAAATATGTTTCACATGTACAGGGATGAACTCAAAAGTATGTCCAGTTTTTTTTTAACGATCGGTCCTTTTATGTCAAATTCGGTAAAAAAATACTCTGCGTCTTAAATGAAGCTCTGCCATTCAGTCAACTGAATTATAACTGAATTGTCAGGAAAGGTGACTGAATGACACAAATATGCCATTCAGTCACTTTTTAGTAACCTTTAAGTCACCTTTCAAATGACTGAATGGCAGATATTCATGAATCCCGTTCCGTTTATCGGTTGGTCGAAATCTACAACAACGTAAGAAAGATCAGGGACTGCACGAAATAATCATGATGATATCAGACATCATGTTTTCTATAAATGTCTACAATCAGATAAACGAACTTGTATAATCACAGTTGTTTTTACCATAATTAATGTTCCAATGTATACTGCATTTTGTGAATTATCTAAACATTAACTAGGAATTGAACAACAGTTTATTATAACATCAACACCCCCTCCGCCCGCACACACACACTAAGAGCATACCAGTCTTTAAAATTACATACGAAAAAACATTATACTTATTATTAAAAATGAGAGGACTCATATTCTTCATTTCTAGCGCTTCATAACTAAATTATTGTGTTTAAAATTATTTCCGCATTAGAACTATACTCACTGTACCAGTCACGTGGTCACACAAAGTTCCGGCTACAGAATATTCCACAACCTGATCGTTGTCTACAAGTAGCAAGAGTGTCTTCAAAAAGTATAAAGTGGTAAGTGAAAAGTATTTTATTTAATGAATAAAAAAGATAAGTAAACATTTGACTATAATATCTATACGCAAGTTAATTGTCCATCTTGATATTTTATTAACAATACTGAGATTGAATGTGCACTTTTATTTAAAATGATTTATGATCTCAGTCGAATATGCCCAGAGTTCCTGGAACTAAATAATTTGTACGAATGCGTTAGATTCCATGGGTTTATAAACAATAGATATATGTATGACCAACCATCCATCCTTTTTTTTATAATACCGTTTCTTTGTTCAAGAATGGCGACCAACAAATTGGAGAAAGAATATATATTCACCTCGTTCATTTTTTAACTTTTTTGGATACAAAAGATGCAAGAATTTGTATTTTTGTGTTTTAATGTTAAAATAGTCCTCTTAAAAGAAGTCAATACTACAACTATTTATTTCATTTGCTTTGTAAAATAGATAATGTTTTACCTATTTGTTTCTGTTTTTGTTATAGAGTAATTCAATTAAACAGGTTTTTTTTTTCGTCAAAGAGTTGATAAATAATACAGGTTTTTATAATATAATTTGTCAATAAGTAATTCTGTACAAAAGCTGTTTATTTCTTTTCTTTTTACCATTTATATACAAGGGAATAAGTTTGATTGATTGACTGAGAGAGAGAGAGAGAGAAACAATGTACTACTGAAGAGCTTTTTGAGGCTTTAGAAGTCAATAATTAAAGCCCTTCAAGTTTTAGTCATTGACCAGGAAATATATCCCCCACATCGGAGATCCAATCTTAAATTAGATATGTTTCCTTGTCGTGTACAGCTTATTGAAAATAACCTCTCACAAAGAATTAGATGAATTAATATCGAAATATGTTTCACATGTACAGGGATGAACTCAAAAGTATGTCCAGTTTTTTTTAACGATCGGTCCTTTTATGTCAAATTCGGTAAAAAAATACTCTGCGTCTTAAATGAAGCTCTGCCATTCAGTCAACTGAATTATAACTGAATTGTCAGGAAAGGTGACTGAATGACACAAATATACCATTCAGTCACTTTTCAGTAACCTTTAAGTCACCTTTCAAATGACTGAATGGCAGATATTCATCCCGTTCCGTTTATCGGTTGGTCGAAATCTACAACAACGTAAGAAAGATCAGGGACTGCACGAAATAATCATGATGATATCAGACCTTAACTCATTTACCCAAGTTTATACAGACACACGGTAAAAATAACTTATCACCGAAATTATTCATCATGTTTTCTACAAATGTCTACAATCAGATAAACGAACTTGTATAATCACAGTTGTTTTTACCATAATTAATGTTCAAATATATACTGCATTTTGTGAATTATCTAAACATTAACTAGGAATTGAACAATAGTTATTATAACTTCAACACCCCCATCCCCCCGCACACACACACTTAACGCATACCAGTCTTTAAAATTACATACGAAAAAACATTATACTTATTATTTAAAATGAGAGGACTCATATTCTTCATTTCTAGCGCTTCATAACTAAATTATTGTGTTTAAAATTATTTCCGCATTAGAAATATACTCACTGTACCAGTCACGTGGTCACACAAAGTTCCGGCTACAGAATATTCCACAACCTGATCGTTGTCTACAAGTAGCAAGAGTGTCTTCAAAAAGTATAAAGTGGTAAGTGAAAAGAATTTTATTTAATGAATAAAAAAGATAAGTAAACGTTTGACTATAATATCTATACGCAAGTTAATTGTCCATCTTGATATTTTATTAACAATACTGAG
Organism: Magallana gigas; assembly: GCF_902806645.1. NCBI lineage: Eukaryota > Metazoa > Mollusca > Bivalvia > Ostreida > Ostreidae > Magallana > Magallana gigas. Next base: position 71,402,778 of record NC_047560.1, on the reverse strand, counting down.
ATTTGAGATGAATGTGCACTTTTATTTAAAATGATTTATGATCTCAGTCGAATATGCCCAGAGTTCCTGGAACTAAATAATTTGTACGAATGCGTTAGATTCCATGGGTTTATAAACAATAGATATATGTATGACCAACCATCCATCCTTTTTTTTATAATACCGTTTCTTTGTTCAAGAATGGCGACCAACAAATTGGAGAAAGAATATATATTCACCTCGTTCATTTTTTAACTTTTTTGGATACAAAAGATGCAAGAATTTGTATTTTTGTGTTTTAATGTTAAAATAGTCCTCTTAAAAGAAGTCAATACTACAACTATTTATTTCATTTGCTTTGTAAAATAGATAATGTTTTACCTATTTGTTTCTGTTTTTGTTATAGAGTAATTCAATTAAACAGGTTTTTTTTTTCGTCAAAGAGTTGATAAATATTACAGGTTTTTATAATATAATTTGTCAATAAGTAATTCTGTACAAAAGCTGTTTATTTCTTTTCTTTTTACCATTTATATACAAGGGAATAAGTTTGATTGATTGACTGAGAGAGAGAGAGAGAGAAACAATGTACTACTGAAGAGCTTTTTGAGGCTTTAGAAGTCAATAATTAAAGCCCTTCAAGTTTTAGTCATTGACCAGGAAATATATCCCCCACATCGGAGATCCAATCTTAAATTAGATATGTTTCCTTGTCGTGTACAGCTTATTGAAAATAACCTCTCACAAAGAATTAGATGAATTAATATCGAAATATGTTTCACATGTACAGGGATGAACTCAAAAGTATGTCCAGTTTTTTTTAACGATCGGTCCTTTTATGTCAAATTCGGTAAAAAAATACTCTGCGTCTTAAATGAAGCTCTGCCATTCAGTCAACTGAATTATAACTGAATTGTCAGGAAAGGTGACTGAATGACACAAATATACCATTCAGTCACTTTTCAGTAACCTTTAAGTCACCTTTCAAATGACTGAATGGCAGATATTCATCCCGTTCCGTTTATCGGTTGGTCGAAATCTACAACAACGTAAGAAAGATCAGGGACTGCACGAAATAATCATGATGATATCAGACCTTAACTCATTTACCCAAGTTTATACAGACACACGGTAAAAATGACTTATCACCGAAATTATTCATCATGTTTTCTACAAATGTCTACAATCAGATAAACGAACTTGTATAATCACAGTTGTTTTTACCATAATTAATGTTCCAATATATACTGCATTTTGTGAATTATCTAAACATTAACTAGGAATTGAACAACAGTTTATTATAACTTCAACACCCCCCTCCCCCCGCACACCCACACTAAACGCATACCAGTCTTTAAAATTACATACGAAAAAACATTATACTTATTATTTAAAATGAGAGGACTCATATTCTTCATTTCTAGCGCTTCATAACTAAATTATTGTGTTTAAAATTATTTCCGCATTAGAACTATACTCACTGTACCAGTCACGTGGTCACACAAAGTTCCGGCTACAGAATATTCCACAACCTGATCGTTGTCTACAAGTAGCAAGAGTGTCTTCAACAAGTTAAATGTGGTAAGTGAAAAGTATTTTGTTTAATGAATAAAAAAGATAAGTAGACATTTGACTTTAATATCTATACGGAAGTTAAATTACCCATCTTGATATTTTATCAACAATATTGAGATTGAATGTGCACTTTTATTTAAAATGATTTATGATCTCAGTCGAATATGCTCAGAGTTCCTTGACCTAAATAATTTGTACAAATGCGATAGATTCCATGGATTTATAAACAATAGATATCTGCATGACCACCCATTTATTCATTTTTTTTTTAAAATACCAATAATGCCCATTTATTTGTTCAAGAAGGGCGACAAAAAAAAAGACAAAAAAAAGATTATATATTCAACTCGTTCATTTTTAAAGTTTTTGGATAAAAAAGATGCAATAATTTGTATATTTGTGTTTTAATGTTAAAATGGTCCTCTTAAAAGAAGTCAATACTACAGGTATTTATTTCATTTGCTTTTCAAAATAGACAATGTTTTACCTATTTGTTTCTGTTTTTGTTATAGAGTAATTCAATTAAACAGGTTTTTTTTCGTCAAAGAGTTGATAAATAATACAGGTTTTTATAATATAATTTGTCAATAAGTAATTCTGTACAAAAGCTGTTTGTTTCTGTTCTTTTTACCACTTTATATACAAGGGAATAAGTTTGATTGCTTGACTGAGAGTGAGAGAGAGAGAGACAGACAGAGAGAGAGAGAAAGATAGAGAGAGAGAGAGAGAGAGAAACAATGTACTACTGAAGAGCTTTTTGAGGCTTTAGAAGTCAATAATTAAAGCCCTTCAAGTTTTAGTCATTGACCAGGAAATATATCCCCCACATCGGAGATCCAATCTTAAATTAGATATGTTTCCTTGTCGTGTACAGCTTATTGAAAATAACCTCTCACAAAGAATTAGATGAATTAATATCGAAATATGTTTCACATGTACAGGGATGAACTCAAAAGTATGTCCAGTTTTTTTTAACGATCGGTCCTTTTATGTCAAATTCGGTAAAAAAATACTCTGCGTCTTAAATGAAGCTCTGCCATTCAGTCAACTGAATTATAACTGAATTGTCAGGAAAGGTGACTGAATGACACAAATATGCCATTCAGTCACTTTTTAGTAACCTTTAAGTCACCTTTCAAATGACTGAATGGCAGATATTCATGAATCCCGTTCCGTTTATCGGTTGGTCGAAATCTACAACAACGTAAGAAAGATCAGGGACTGCACGAAATAATCATGATGATATCAGACATCATGTTTTCTATAAATGTCTACAATCAGATAAACGAACTTGTATAATCACAGTTGTTTTTACCATAATTAATGTTCCAATGTATACTGCATTTTGTGAATTATCTAAACATTAACTAGGAATTGAACAACAGTTTATTATAACATCAACACCCCCTCCGCCCGCACACACACACTAAGAGCATACCAGTCTTTAAAATTACATACGAAAAAACATTATACTTATTATTAAAAATGAGAGGACTCATATTCTTCATTTCTAGCGCTTCATAACTAAATTATTGTGTTTAAAATTATTTCCGCATTAGAACTATACTCACTGTACCAGTCACGTGGTCACACAAAGTTCCGGCTACAGAATATTCCACAACCTGATCGTTGTCTACAAGTAGCAAGAGTGTCTTCAAAAAGTATAAAGTGGTAAGTGAAAAGTATTTTATTTAATGAATAAAAAAGATAAGTAAACATTTGACTATAATATCTATACGCAAGTTAATTGTCCATCTTGATATTTTATTAACAATACTGAGATTGAATGTGCACTTTTATTTAAAATGATTTATGATCTCAGTCGAATATGCCCAGAGTTCCTGGAACTAAATAATTTGTACGAATGCGTTAGATTCCATGGGTTTATAAACAATAGATATATGTATGACCAACCATCCATCCTTTTTTTTATAATACCGTTTCTTTGTTCAAGAATGGCGACCAACAAATTGGAGAAAGAATATATATTCACCTCGTTCATTTTTTAACTTTTTTGGATACAAAAGATGCAAGAATTTGTATTTTTGTGTTTTAATGTTAAAATAGTCCTCTTAAAAGAAGTCAATACTACAACTATTTATTTCATTTGCTTTGTAAAATAGATAATGTTTTACCTATTTGTTTCTGTTTTTGTTATAGAGTAATTCAATTAAACAGGTTTTTTTTTTCGTCAAAGAGTTGATAAATAATACAGGTTTTTATAATATAATTTGTCAATAAGTAATTCTGTACAAAAGCTGTTTATTTCTTTTCTTTTTACCATTTATATACAAGGGAATAAGTTTGATTGATTGACTGAGAGAGAGAGAGAGAGAAAAAATGTACTACTGAAGAGCTTTTTGAGGCTTTAGAAGTCAATAATTAAAGCCCTTCAAGTTTTAGTCATTGGCCAGGAAATATATCCCCCACATCGGAGATCCAATCTTAAATTAGATATGTTTCCTTGTCGTGTACAGCTTATTGAAAATAACCTCTCACAAAGAATTAGATGAATTAATATCGAAATATGTTTCACATGTACAGGGATGAACTCAAAAGTATGTCCAGTTTTTTTTAACGATCGGTCCTTTTATGTCAAATTCGGTAAAAAAATACTCTGCGTCTTAAATGAAGCTCTGCCATTCAGTCAACTGAATTATAACTGAATTGTCAGGAAAGGTGACTGAATGACACAAATATGCCATTCAGTCACTTTTTAGTAACCTTTAAGTCACCTTTCAAATGACTGAATGGCAGATATTCATGAATCCCGTTCCGTTTATCGGTTGGTCGAAATCTACAACAACGTAAGAAAGATCAGGGACTGCACGAAATAATCATGATGATATCAGACATCATGTTTTCTATAAATGTCTACAATCAGATAAACGAACTTGTATAATCACAGTTGTTTTTACCATAATTAATGTTCCAATGTATACTGCATTTTGTGAATTATCTAAACATTAACTAGGAATTGAACAACAGTTTATTATAACATCAACACCCCCTCCGCCCGCACACACACACTAAGAGCATACCAGTCTTTAAAATTACATACGAAAAAACATTATACTTATTATTAAAAATGAGAGGACTCATATTCTTCATTTCTAGCGCTTCATAACTAAATTATTGTGTTTAAAATTATTTCCGCATTAGAACTATACTCACTGTACCAGTCACGTGGTCACACAAAGTTCCGGCTACAGAATATTCCACAACCTGATCGTTGTCTACAAGTAGCAAGAGTGTCTTCAAAAAGTATAAAGTGGTAAGTGAAAAGTATTTTATTTAATGAATAAAAAAGATAAGTAAACATTTGACTATAATATCTATACGCAAGTTAATTGTCCATCTTGATATTTTATTAACAATACTGAGATTGAATGTGCACTTTTATTTAAAATGATTTATGATCTCAGTCGAATATGCCCAGAGTTCCTGGAACTAAATAATTTGTACGAATGCGTTAGATTCCATGGGTTTATAAACAATAGATATATGTATGACCAACCATCCATCCTTTTTTTTATAATACCGTTTCTTTGTTCAAGAATGGCGACCAACAAATTGGAGAAAGAATATATATTCACCTCGTTCATTTTTTAACTTTTTTGGATACAAAAGATGCAAGAATTTGTATTTTTGTGTTTTAATGTTAAAATAGTCCTCTTAAAAGAAGTCAATACTACAACTATTTATTTCATTTGCTTTGTAAAATAGATAATGTTTTACCTATTTGTTTCTGTTTTTGTTATAGAGTAATTCAATTAAACAGGTTTTTTTTTTCGTCAAAGAGTTGATAAATAATACAGGTTTTTATAATATAATTTGTCAATAAGTAATTCTGTACAAAAGCTGTTTATTTCTTTTCTTTTTACCATTTATATACAAGGGAATAAGTTTGATTGATTGACTGAGAGAGAGAGAGAGAGAAACAATGTACTACTGAAGAGCTTTTTGAGGCTTTAGAAGTCAATAATTAAAGCCCTTCAAGTTTTAGTCATTGGCCAGGAAATATATCCCCCACATCGGAGATCCAATCTTAAATTAGATATGTTTCCTTGTCGTGTACAGCTTATTGAAAATAACCTCTCACAAAGAATTAGATGAATTAATATCGAAATATGTTTCACATGTACAGGGATGAACTCAAAAGTATGTCCAGTTTTTTTTAACGATCGGTCCTTTTATGTCAAATTCGGTAAAAAATACTCTGCGTCTTAAATGAAGCTCTGCCATTCAGTCAACTGAATTATAACTGAATTGTCAGGAAAGGTGACTGAATGACACAAATATACCATTCAGTCACTTTTCAGTAACCTTTAAGTCACCTTTCAAATGACTGAATGGCAGATATTCATCCCGTTCCGTTTATCGGTTGGTCGAAATCTACAACAACGTAAGAAAGATCAGGGACTGCACGAAATAATCATGATGATATCAGACCTTAACTCATTTACCCAAGTTTATACAGACACACGGTAAAAATGACTTATCACCGAAATTATTCATCATGTTTTCTACAAATGTCTACAATCAGATAAACGAACTTGTATAATCACAGTTGTTTTTACCATAATTAATGTTCAAATATATACTGCATTTTGTGAATTATCTAAACATTAACTAGGAATTGAACAATAGTTTATTATAACTTCAACACCCCCATCCCCCCGCACACACACACTTAACGCATACCAGTCTTTAAAATTACATACGAAAAAACATTATACTTATTATTTAAAATGAGAGGACTCATATTCTTCATTTCTAGCGCTTCATAACTAAATTATTGTGTTTAAAATTATTTCCGCATTAGAAATATACTCACTGTACCAGTCACGTGGTCACACAAAGTTCCGGCTACAGAATATTCCACAACCTGATCGTTGTCTACAAGTAGCAAGAGTGTCTTCAAAAAGTATAAAGTGGTAAGTGAAAAGAATTTTATTTAATGAATAAAAAAGATAAGTAAACGTTTGACTATAATATCTATACGCAAGTTAATTGTCCATCTTGATATTTTATTAACAATACTGAGATTGAATGTGCACTTTTATTTAAAATGATTTATGATCTCAGTCGAATATGCCCAGAGTTCCTGGAACTAAATAATTTGTACGAATGCGTTAGATTCCATGGGTTTATAAACAATAGATATATGTATGACCAACCATCCATCCTTTTTTTTATAATACCGTTTCTTTGTTCAAGAATGGCGACCAACAAATTGGAGAAAGAATATATATTCACCTCGTTCATTTTTTAACTTTTTTGGATACAAAAGATGCAAGAATTTGTATTTTTGTGTTTTAATGTTAAAATAGTCCTCTTAAAAGAAGTCAATACTACAACTATTTATTTCATTTGCTTTGTAAAATAGATAATGTTTTACCTATTTGTTTCTGTTTTTGTTATAGAGTAATTCAATTAAACAGGTTTTTTTTTTCGTCAAAGAGTTGATAAATATTACAGGTTTTTATAATATAATTTGTCAATAAGTAATTCTGTACAAAAGCTGTTTATTTCTTTTCTTTTTACCATTTATATACAAGGGAATAAGTTTGATTGATTGACTGAGAGAGAGAGAGAGAGAAACAATGTACTACTGAAGAGCTTTTTGAGGCTTTAGAAGTCAATAATTAAAGCCCTTCAAGTTTTAGTCATTGACCAGGAAATATATCCCCCACATCGGAGATCCAATCTTAAATTAGATATGTTTCCTTGTCGTGTACAGCTTATTGAAAATAACCTCTCACAAAGAATTAGATGAATTAATATCGAAATATGTTTCACATGTACAGGGATGAACTCAAAAGTATGTCCAGTTTTTTTTAACGATCGGTCCTTTTATGTCAAATTCGGTAAAAAATACTCTGCGTCTTAAATGAAGCTCTGCCATTCAGTCAACTGAATTATAACTGAATTGTCAGGAAAGGTGACTGAATGACACAAATATACCATTCAGTCACTTTTCAGTAACCTTTAAGTCACCTTTCAAATGACTGAATGGCAGATATTCATCCCGTTCCGTTTATCGGTTGGTCGAAATCTACAACAACGTAAGAAAGATCAGGGACTGCACGAAATAATCATGATGATATCAGACCTTAACTCATTTACCCAAGTTTATACAGACACACGGTAAAAATGACTTATCACCGAAATTATTCATCATGTTTTCTACAAATGTCTACAATCAGATAAACGAACTTGTATAATCACAGTTGTTTTTACCATAATTAATGTTCAAATATATACTGCATTTTGTGAATTATCTAAACATTAACTAGGAATTGAACAATAGTTTATTATAACTTCAACACCCCCCTCCCCCCGCACACACACACTTAACGCATACCAGTCTTTAAAATTACATACGAAAAAACATTATACTTATTATTTAAAATGAGAGGACTCATATTCTTCATTTCTAGCGCTTCATAACTAAATTATTGTGTTTAAAATTATTTCCGCATTAGAAATATACTCACTGTACCAGTCACGTGGTCACACAAAGTTCCGGCTACAGAATATTCCACAACTTGATCGTTGTCTACAAGTAGGAAGTGTGTCTTCAACAACTTAAATGTGGTAAGTGAAAAGTATTTTTTTTAATGAATAAAAAGATAAGTAGACATTTGACTTTAATATCTATACGGAAGTTAAATTATCCATCTTGATATTTTATCAACAATATTGAGATTGAATGTGCACTTTTATTTAAAATGATTTATGATCTTAGTCGAATATGCTCAGAGTTCCTTGACCTAAATAATTTGTACAAATGCGATAGATTCCATGGATTTATAAACAATAGATATATGCATGACCACCCAATTATTCTTTTTTTTAATACCAATAATGCCCATTTATTTTTTCAAGAATGGCGACAAAAAAAGAAAAGAAAAAGATTATATATTCAACTCGTACATTTTTTAAGTTTTTGGATAAAAAAGATGCAATAATTTGTATATTTGTGTTTTAATGTTAAAATGATCCTCTTAAAAGAAGTCAATACTACAGGTATTTATTTCATTTGCTTTGTAAAATAGACAATGTTTTACCTATTTGTTTCTGTTTTTGTTATAGAGTAATTCAATTAAACAGGGTTTTTTTTTCGTCAAAAAGTTGATAAATTATACAGGTTTTTATAATATAATTTGTCAATAAGTAATTCTTTACAAACGCTGTTTGTTTCTTTTCTTTTGACCACTTTATATACAAGGGAATAGGTTTGATTGATTGACTGAGAGAGAGAGAGAGAGAGAGAGAGAGAGAGAGAGAGAGAGAATGTACTACTGAAGAGCTTTTTGATGCTTTAGAAATCAATAATTAAAGCCCTTCAAGTTTTAGTTATTGGCCAGGAAATATATCCCCCACATCGGAGATCCAATCTTAAATTAGATATGTTTCCTTGTCGTGTACAGCTTATTGAAAATAACCTCTCACAAAGAATTAGATGAATTAATATCGAAATATGTTTCACATGTACAGGGATGAACTCAAAAGTATGTCCATTTTTTTTTAACGATCGGTCCTTTTATGTCAAATTCGGTAAAAAATACTCTGCGTCTGAAATGAAGCTCTGCCATTCAGTCAACTAAATTATAACTGAATTGTCAGGAAAGGTGACTGAATGACACAAATATGCCATTCAGTCACTTTTCAGTAACCTTTATGGCATATTTCAAATGTCTGAATGGCAGAGATTCATCCCGTTCCGTTTATTGGTTGGTCGAAATCTACAACAACGTAAGAAAGATCAGGGACTGCACGAAATAATCATGATGATATCAGACCTTAACTCATTTACCCAAGTTTATACAGACACACGGTAAAAATGACTTATCACCGAAATTATTCATCATGTTTACTAAAAAATTCTACAATCAGATAAACGAACTTGTATAATCACAGCTGTTGCTACCATAATTAGTGTTCCAATGTATACTGCATTTTGTGAATTATCTAAGCATTAACTGGGAATTGAACTACAGTTTATTATAACATCAGCACCCCCGCCCCACCCCCCCCCCCTTGCACACACACACTTAAAGCCAACCAGTCTTTAAAATTACACACGAAAAAAGATTATACTTATACAAATCATTAAAATGAGAGTAATCATATTCTTCATTTCTAGCGCTTCCTAACCAAATTATTGTGTATAACATTATTTCCGCATTAGAACTATACTCACTGTACCAGTCACGTGGTCACACAAAGTTCCGGCTACAGAATATTCCACAACCTGATTGTTGTCTACAAGTAACAAGAGTGTCTTCAAAAAGTTAAATGTGGTAAGCGAAAAGTATTTTTTGCTATATTTGCTTTGTAAGATAGTCAATGTTTTACCTATTTGTATCTGTTTTTGTTATAGAGTAATTCAATTAAACAGTTTTTTTTTCTTCAAAGAGTTGATAAATAATACATTGTTTTTTATTTGGTTTGTCAATAAGTTATTCTGTACAAAACTGTTTGTTTCTTTTGTTTTAACCACTTTATATACACGAGAATAAGTTCGATTGAGAGAAAAAGAGAGAGAAAGAGAAATAGAGAGAGAAAGAGAGAGAGAGAGAGAGAGAGAGAGAAACAATGTACTACTGAAGAGCTTTATGAGGCTTTAGAAGTCAATAATTAAAGCCCTTCAAGCTTTCGTCATTGACCAGGAAATATATCCTTCACACCGGAGATCCAATCTCAAATTAGAGATGTTTCCTTGTCGTGAACAGCTTATTGAAAACAACCACTCACAACGAATTAGATGAATTAATATCGAAATATGTGTGGAGTTTTTTTTTAACGATTGGTCCTCTTATGTCAAATTCGCTAAAATTACTATGCGTCTGAAATATGACACGAAATGGCCATTTTGATCTCACTATAAACAAACTGAATATGTTACTCTTCTATGAACACTTATCACCAGAATTCTAATGCTATAACAAAAGAGAATGAACAAGGTAAGATATGTTAAGGTGAGCTTTTCTGGTCACCTTTAGTCCGGCGTACGTACGTCTGTCTGTCTGTCAATGATTCCGTCTATAACCAATTGCATTGTTGACTCCTTCCCTAGAAGAACTTGGCTAATTTCAACAAAACTTGACATATAGCATTATTGGTAAACAAGAAAATGTGTTGTTGTTTTTTTTTTTCAAAAATCTTCTCAAAAACTAATTTGTTAAAGTTGCTTAAACTTGTAAAGAAGAGTTTTAAGGTGTTTTTTTACAATGGAAAAACAAGAGAAAAACTTAAAAAAACATTTCCATTTATAAAGCCAATTTGCCGGATAAGCTATCACTTGTGTAAAAGTTCCTTTGATAATGTAGATTCAACTTTTTCATGAATCCTAAGGAAGGGGGGGGGGTCACATGTTAAAAATTGATTATTCTAGATTTATAGAATTTTACAATATATGGTAAAACTTATATGCAAGCTTCTTGATTTTTTGAAATTTTGAATTGTTTAGACTGTGGCTCCTGCATATAATTGGGCCACACAATGCACACGCGGTGACGATACTGTCTTTTACTCCTTAAATATTTTAGCTATTTTCTTTTCACACACAGGATTTTAAATACTTGTGCTGTGGCTAAAATCTATCAATTTAACACCATGCGACATTGGCTTACATGCGACCTGAGTACTGCTCAGATGATCACTACTATTGTTAGAGCTGCCACTATTTTCCCATAGAGTCCCTTTTAATTCCCTATTCTATGTTTATTTTGTTTTGTTTTTATCGGATGACTTGGCTGCCCGCCGTATTTTGTCTTTTGACTCGCCACATAGACCACTCCGAAAACTATGATAAGGGGCGACGGAAAAATGACACAAACCAATCACAAATCACAATCACAAACCGTCAATCGTCTCAAAAAAATATATACTATAGTATATATATATCAAAAGATATATCACAAAATATCTTACCAGTTTTGAAATTGGTCCAACCTATCTAGCAATCTTGAAATATATGTTGATACAAGTTAATATTTTCACATGAATTTTCTTATATAGTATTTTCTAAAATTATAACATATGACATATACATGCGTTTTTGATTTTCTTTACCTCTTAGTATTTTTTTCTGAATCTTTTACGAGGATATTGATCGATAAAAAGAAATTTAATTGCCACGCGGGGGTGTTAAGGAAGCATATGGGCAATTTAGCGTCTTATTTTAACTGTTATATTCAAAATCGTGAAATTAAATAAATATTTTGAATAAGATCAAAATTTAGTATTATCCTTTAAAACAGATGTCCGTGCAAAAAAATCGGGTAGTACATTACTGCCACATTGGTGCATTATCACGTGACAACTATAAATAGCTTACGTATATTCCTTAACGTAAACTGTGATAGAACAACACTACCACTGCACGAAAAGTCGCGTTTAATTTCACCTTAAATGCAATTTAAACGTTACGATTATTTAAAATTTAAGTATGTAGTATTACATATTGTGTGACCGAAAACGTTTAAAAATAATTAGCATTTAATATGAGTTTACTGGATTCCGTAAAAGAGCAAATTTAATAATGTCGGAAAAATTGTAAACTTACTCATACGTACAGATTTAAGTGTTCCGTAAACTAACATTATACCTCTTGTATATAAAACGTATAATTTTCATTAAACATGCTCAAAAAATTAAGTTTAAAGGATATATTAAATTTGTTTGGTTAATAAAATTTAATGTTGAATTTTAATTCATTATTTGTTCTCGTTTAATTTACATTTTACATTATAAAACTGTCAAAAATTAAATTATATACGGATATCTTAAACTTCCTAAACCATTCAAATAAACGCTTTTATCAACTTACATTATACCTATTGTTTATGCGACGATAATATTTTGATTAAACCTGCCAATATAAACTGGAATTGTATATATTTTACATCATTATTATTTTCGTTTAATTAAATTATTATACCACCGCATACATCTTTATATAACTTCAAACATCCAGTTGTTTTCTTTGAAATTGTTTTTGCTATCATTTTTGAAAATTAAAATCACACACAAGTCCACTTAAGATTCGATTTTATTGCATGTTAAAGTCTCAATGATGTAAAAAAATAAATACATGTATTCTTACAGAGCAAAACATTTCAAAGTTTTAAGCATAAAAGTCACAATTTAGAAAATTACAATACGTACGTCATGATCAGATACATATGGAATAGATGCCATTACAATTTCTGATATAGTTCTTAAAAAATACTTAGGTAAAATGTCCAAATTTGGAATTGTGAAATGCACATTTGACTTAAGCAAATGCAGGCTAATACACATTAAATGGAAATAATGGAATCTATATAGACTAGTAGGAAAAAAAAACACAACTGAAACAGACCAATAAAAATTGCTGCATGGTCTGCAAATAACATATTCTAGCTTAACTTGCGTATTTTCATATACAACATAAATTACAACACAAAGTCATTTTTTCTATATAATGCATGTGGATAAAGAAAAGCAATTGTTGAAAGTTGACAATACTGAAGTAATCAATTTTTTTTTACTTATTTACTGGTCACTAAAATACATACACACGCACACACAAATTCTCTTTCCTAAGTACATGTATTTTGAAAATAGCATGTTTTCATAGAAACATACATACTACATACATACTCTATAGTTCATAACTGCAAATAGATAAGAGTTTCCATGAAAACCACTTCAGAGAAGATATATATTAACAATCATATTATATGTAATAGCATTGAAAAAACCCTATATATTTATATATATGATGCATACAAATACCAAATTATACTAAATTGAATAAACAAATTGTTCAATAATAGGATGTACATGTGCATCTCTAATTTTAAACACTTCATGTGATTTTAAAAAAAATTCCCTAGGTTTTACATTATAATATTGAAAATTTATTATACAGAAAAGAAAAATACATATTCTAATGACCAGACTATTCAGTTAACATTTTGGAACGTATATAAAGTAATTTTAATTTACACACACTTCCAATGCAAACAATAATTGATTATCAAAATTTGGCGAAATGGTAAATTTAAATCATGGAAATTCAATAGAATTCTTCTAGTCTATCCTAATAAGGTCTGGAATAAGATCAAGCATATGCATGTACAAAATTTAAAAAAGTTATGACACTATAAAAATTCAACTCAATCTTACTTATCATAAAAAGAAAACAGTTTCCCCAATATTTTACTCAGAAATGCCTTATCAAGTCTTGTTTATTTCTTGCATCTGTAAGAAACTGACAGGGAAGCCTCACTCGCCCACAAGCAAGAGCAAAAGGATCGGTCTGAGACACCACCTTTCTCTTACTTGGGTATCAAGATATGCAACTTACTGCCAGCAAAGCCCTTTCAAAATACTCTTTCATTGTCTCCTGCTTAAAATTCACTTTCAATAAAAATTCTTCTAGTCTATCCTATTAAGGTCTGAAATAAGACCTGGCATATGCATGTACAGAATGTAAAATATAGTTATGACACTATAAATATTCAACTCAATCTTACTTATCATAAAAAGAAAACAGTTCCCATTATTTTACTCAGAAATGTCTTATCAAGTCTTGTTTGTTTATTCCTTGCATCTGTAAGAAACTGACAGGGAAGCCTCACTCGCCCACAAGCAAGAGCAAAAGGATCGGTCAGAGACACCACCTTTCTCTTACTTGGGTATCAAGATCTGCAACTTACTGCCAGCAAAGCCCTTTCAAAATACTCTTTCATTGTCTCCTGCTTAAAATTCACTTTCAATAAAAATTCTTCTAGTCTATCCTATTAAGGTCTGAAATAAGACCTGGCATATGCATGTACAGAATGTAAAATATAGTTATGACACTATAAATATTCAACTCAATCTTACTTATCATAAAAAGAAACAGTTCCCATTATTTTACTCAGAAATGTCTTATCAAGTCTTGTTTGTTTATTCCTTGCATCTGTAAGAAACTGACAGGGAAGCCTCACTCGCCCACAAGCAAGAGCAAAAGGATCGGTCAGAGACACCACCTTTCTCTTACTTGGGTATCAAGATCTGCAACTTACTGCCAGCAAAGCCCTTTCAAAATACTCTTTCATTGTCTCCTGCTTAAAATTCACTTTCAATAAAAATTCTTCTAGTCTATCCTATTAAGGTCTGAAATAAGACCTGGCATATGCATGTACAGAATGTAAAATATAGTTATGACACTATAAATATTCAACTCAATCTTACTTATCATAAAAAGAAAACAGTTCCCATTATTTTACTCAGAAATGTCTTATCAAGTCTTGTTTGTTTATTCCTTGCATCTGTAAGAAACTGACAGGGAAGCCTCACTCGCCCACAAGCAAGAGCAAAAGGATCGGTCAGAGACACCACCTTTCTCTTACTTGGGTATCAAGATCTGCAACTTACTGCCAGCAAAGCCCTTTCAAAATACTCTTTCATTGTCTCCTGCTTAAAATTCACTTTCAATAAAAATTCTTCTAGTCTATCCTATTAAGGTCTGAAATAAGACCTGGCATATGCATGTACAGAATGTAAAATATAGTTATGACACTATAAATATTCAACTCAATCTTACTTATCATAAAAAGAAAACAGTTCCCATTATTTTACTCAGAAATGTCTTATCAAGTCTTGTTTGTTTATTCCTTGCATCTGTAAGAAACTGACAGGGAAGCCTCACTCGCCCACAAGCAAGAGCAAAAGGATCGGTCAGAGACACCACCTTTCTCTTACTTGGGTATCAAGATCTGCAACTTACTGCCAGCAAAGCCCTTTCAAAATACTCTTGCATTGTCTCCTGCATATTTTTAACAACAAATTTTGTTCACTATAGAGCTAATTAAGCTAATAAATTATATAAGTGAAACTTGTACAAATATGTAGATTAAAATAACTTGAGATAAAAATTTTATTTTTTCCGTAAATTTTCTAGTCTACGCCCAAGTTTCAGGAACAAGCTCCTGCCTAGATGTCCATAAAAACTACTCTTTACTCAATAAATTATAAAAAATCTAGTCTTTAACTCTTTACTTAGAACAAAATAAACAAATTATGATAAAATATTCATCAAAATAACCACTTTATATCACTCATATATGTGTTTAGTTTATAATTTGATCTATGATTTTAAACGTATACAAGCCTTTGACAGGGAAGCCTCACTCGCCCACAAGAAAGAGCAAAAGGATCGGTCAGAGACGCCACCTTTCTCTTACTTGGGTATCAATATCTGCAACCAACTGCCAACAGAGCTCCCTTTAAAAATAAATAACTTCCTATTGTCTTCAGTTCTATTATGCTATAGAGATGTATGCACTAATTACTGGAAATAAACTTAAACATATTTGTAAATAAATTGAGATAAAAAAAGTATGACTTGGTTACATGCCAATATGACAAAAATTGAAAATCATAATGGCCGAATTTAATCTATAATTGATCAGCATAAAAAAAATTCAACAATAAAAAAATACACAATGAATATTCTTTTACATAACAGTATGAGTTGAACAAGTAATATCAGATCCTGTATTTAAAAAAATACCCAGCATATTTTTAGGTTCATCATACTACAACAATACATCAAGCTATTTTGCAATGATTTTACAGTCATATCACATATTGAGCTTTGCAGTTCTCAAGAAGTGTTAAACAACTCTTTATACATGGATAATAAACCTACATCAAAATATGAATGAACCTCTTGCGAGGAACAAAAATTGTCCATGGGACGGAGTTAACAATTTTATACAATCAACAATGTATATGTCAAAATGCTTGCATATCAGTAAAACCATATAATAACTTTCAGCTCAGGTGAGCTTATTATACATGACAGTTGCAGAGATCTTTTAAAAATCTCAAATGGCCCATTTCTGTTCATTTGATATATTTTCTGGTTTGTCTCTAGATGATTCATTGTTGGTCCTTATACGTCTTATACTTTGCCTTTTTGAACATTTGGATTTCAGAGCAGAACTTTTGGTGTCCAATTAAACATTCATCAGAGCGCCACTTTAGAGATGTGATTTCATATATTGTGTCATCTTCCCAATCATTTTCATATTCTGATGACATCATCAAGTACTCGACAAGAAATACAGGTTCTACTTGTTTCTTTTTCTCCTCATCCCAGGAGGTCTTTTGATTAAATACAGCCTGACAGCCTGACTATAGTATAACTTCCATTTTCTACAACATATATACACACATAAATACACATGTTTATACACACATATTGTCTTTAAAAAGCCAACATTGTAAAATGTTAAGGCTTTTCTTTTAAATTCCTCAGACAATTTATTTAAGCATTAAATCATTGTTTTTTTGAAAGAGGAGTAACAGGCGTTTGTGCATCATGAAAATTTGTCTACACACACTATTGCAGTTATGAGACTATATATTTCAAAAAACAAGAGATATTTGTAAAACACAATTGTCCCTTTCTTCCTTTGAGACCTCTATAAAGAAATGAACGAAAAGGCAAATAATTGGGATTTTCCCATATGCAAGGGGCATAACTCTGTCAAAAATTGCTCAATTAGACTCTAAATCAAACTTGACCGAAATATTATTATGATGAATCTGTGTGTCAAATTTCACAACAATAGGAGCAACCTCTGCGTTAAAGGAAATTGTTGGTGGACCGGCCGATCAACAACAGCAATGTAGTATTCCCTCCCTTGTCTGAAGGGGGCATAATAACAAGTATTTACATTTCTGTTAATTCTTGCCTTATCTGCAAATGCGATTTATACATCAAAACTCCTTATTAATCTTAAAAGGTAAGTTAAATCAATAGAACAGTCACTGTATATAATACAGTATAAATTAGAACTTCAATACAAGTTCATGATTTTGGCAGTTGTAAACAGGGACATTTGAACATATGTATGGTCTAAACTCTCAAAACATGCGGTGCATATAATTGGGCATACCCTTGTTTCCTTTGATACAGATCCATTCCTTTCTTGAAAGAATCGACTCTCTCCTTCCTTTATCTTGCATAGACAGGAAATATCTGTTTATTGCATCTAAAATATAACATTGCAACAAAAATTAGAATATTATTTGTAAAGTTTTATTTAAATACAAGAGCGCGGGATCTGACAAACACAGGGTTCGACACTAACTGTTTGATGCATTAGTCCAGCCGGACTAGTGCCTGTTCATTTTAACTAGTCCGCAGGCAGTTTTATGTGCCCGTCAGAAATAAATTAAATAGCATTACCGTATTTGCTTTATATATAGTATGGAGTTTTTAAATAGCATTTGTAAGAAAGGGGTGCATAATATACACTACAATGTTTTTCTTACAGGTGTTGCACATGTTTAGTTGTATTGTGCTATGCAGTACATAGCAATGAGCTGCGTATTCACTATCTCTGTGTACTAGGTGTATGCCGCCATTACAGATGTTATAAATAGATCTATGCAAATAACATCCAGGCTATGAGCTACCTTGTTCTTTTCATTGTTTAAGTTCTTTAAAAATCTGTTTAAAATAATAAGCAATTTATCACAAATTATTTAACGTAAAACAATTCATTTAAATCAAACAACTCACAGGAGATTCGTTTCACCTATATTTTTTAAAAACACATAAGCGTCCCTTTCGAAGCTGTTGTTGTGAACACGTGCGCTTGTAACCTATTAATTTTCTCGGACATCCCCTTACGGCAAAGAAATAATCAAGTCACCCATAATATCCTGCATAACTCTGTTGTTTTGCTCGGTAACTCTATAATCACTGCAATGTATCATATGCTAGATAATAAAAATACAGTCAGGGTTTTCCATTAAAATGTCGACAATCACACATCGTTAATTTACACATTTTTTAAGCAAAACTTTTTATTAGTTTGACCGGACTGACTAGACAGAAATTTTGTTAATCCATATGAAAATCTATTAGTCTGTGACTAACGGACTAAGGTTAGTGTCGAACCCTGCAAACAAAAATTTTTATTGGTGTGGTCTAATTAAAGTTATGAATTCTTTAAAAAGTTTTACTTCAATATTTGGTTTCCATCATCAGATTTCATTTTTCACTACAATCCTAGGGAAATTCCATGGGAGTATCCATCATGCACAGCAATCTGAAAGTATGCATTCACAAAATATCATACCAAGGCCATACAATTATATAGTTGCTGATATTGAGATAACTCCTCTCAATACGCTCCACATGTACATTACAGTATAAACCTGTATAATACAATTAACAAAAATTTTAGATGTGTACAAATGATTGAATATATATTAATATACAAGCCAGTCACAGCATTTATGCTTATCAAATATATGTATGTTATGTCTCAGCAATATTACATTCAAACATGCAAAAAAAAAAAATCAGTATGGTATACAGAACATCATGAGTTTTAGGTGTGGAAATCAGGTGTACAACAAAAATGAAAGGCTTTATCACCCAATTCTTTTATTTATTTTAGCCAAAGCTTTGTAAAATGTTGTGTTCAGATGAAGCCTACTGTTTTTTGTCAGAGAATGTACCACTTAATCCTCTAATTCTTAGCCCCCCCCCCCCCACCCAAACAAGATTCCAGCAAAACCTAATTCAAAAAACATTTAAACAAAAAGCTACAATAGATTAATCACTGAAAAAAAAATCTTCAGCTTCAATTCAGTCATGAATTTTTTTCAGGGCTGGGACGATACTTTACTTAGCAGATTTGGTACAAATCACGATACATGAGATGCGATATGATACATATCACGATACATTGCAACTAAATGAAAACATGAATAAGGGCTTAAAATTTATTGAATCTGTCTATGTATTACCACATGTCCAAAGTGATTTCATTATATTTAAAATGAACGTTGAACAATTTACAAATTACTTTCGTCTTGTATTCACTACTTTTCATAAACAAGTAATCCAAAAGTTTTCCACACTCCAGATTTAGCTTCGATTTGACAACTTTATGAGGTTTTCTGCCATCTTTGTACTTTCATATTAGGCGCGCGGACTTAAAATAGCTGGTATATGAAGCTCGGATATTTTATGAAAATAAAAAAAAAGTTCGCTACGGTATCGTTGTATTAATGGTAAATGTATCGATCCAAATATCGTCAAAGTATATACCGTGATGCACTGGTGTATTGTCCCATCCCTACATTTTTTTGCGGTTATATGTTAAATATAGCAAATCAGACCAATATTTTATTGACATCAAATATACTTACATGTACTTGGCTGGGTACACATATTTTAACTTTCTTATTTCCTTTCTTTTGCGATGGATTACTTTCAGAGAGTATTTAGCGTTGATTTCCTTCTGTC
The DNA here is from genome assembly GCF_902806645.1 of Magallana gigas. Taxonomy (NCBI): domain Eukaryota; kingdom Metazoa; phylum Mollusca; class Bivalvia; order Ostreida; family Ostreidae; genus Magallana; species Magallana gigas. The sequence goes on along the minus strand of NC_047560.1, from coordinate 71,382,905 downwards.
CCTCCAAGATTTTTTCCTGCTGAAGCTCAATCTTTCTCAACTTGAAAAGTGGCCACGATGCTGGTCCTATTCATCAAAATAGTGAAAATAAATCAAAATACAGGCATTGAAGAGTTATTCTAGGCCTCTAAGGGGAATCAAGTCAAGTCGTACCCAAACCGACTCGTATAACCAAGCCGACTCTTAATCAATAGGTCACAGATTGTGACTATAATGGGTAGCAATTCTTGGTTAATAGCTACACTCTGTCCCGAGTTTTTTCTTCGTTCACTTTTTCTTGATATTTTGATAATCATAAATATCTATGTGCTCAAATTATGTTCATCCTCAAAATAGATATGAAATATCTTCATATTATCTGTTTTGAAACACCCCTTTGGCTTTTGCCCCTTCAGATCTCAATATACAACTCAAAATAGTCTATGGGGATTTTTCATTGCACCAGCCATGAAATAGCCTGGATAACGAAAAATTGTGCAAGGTATATATTCCAAGTGATTTCCAGATGGCGAAAAGATGCAGACATTTCCTATTATAAATTTCCGTAAGAAATTTATTTACCTTCCTGTGAACTTTTATGAGTGAAAAATGATGTGTCATTGAATGGAGATATCATGGATATATTTTCCATTTCATCGATTTCAACTGTACTTCTGTTGTATCCTTGGTATATTTTCGTATTGATAGATTTTTTAACAAAATAATATAACTACCGCGATATCATAGGACGGGCTCATAACTGAAAAAGTACTGACCGGCTGGAAATGATGGTCTCTTTAATTTCATAAGGTGTCAAATGGTGAAAAAATAACTTGTGAATAGGGGGGGGGGTGAATATGGGGGTTGGGGGTCCCGTCCCCAAGCATCTGTGAGTACAAATACTTATACCGGTAGATAATATGGTAATTTGATAATATGACATACCCGAAAATATTTATTTAAATGAATATCAATATTAAACAGTTATGACTGTGAGCATAATCATGTAATTTGAAGTTATTTTTAACTCGGACTATCCGACTATTTGATTACAAATCAGTTTGGTTACGAGTTGACTGTACTTCTTACAAGGGAAATAATCATGTTCACAAGGGGAAGTAACTATAAAATTACAAGAGCATGTGTTAATGGGACGCTTGTTTATCGATACTGTAATCACCACCATACCTATTAAACAACTGGTACTACTGGCCGGCGAACCTATCTCCAAGGTGCTGCTACATGCAAGAACAGAAGTTGAGGCAAAGGACTGACGTTGTGGGACTGTTTCGCCATCTTGTTTCTCACGAGCGCTCTACCTGCTTGACATGGTGGTGACTTTTTCTTCCCTTTCGGCACTTGACAATAGTCTTGACAATGGATGTTTTCCTAAAGATTTCGTCGATGTACGAATCTGATGATTCATCAGTCCAAGAGCACTAAATTCTGATAGATCTACTTCGCTACTTCACTCGAATCCGACATGTTATCTCCATCGCAGCTTGGCGGGTTCAGAATTCTCTCGATTTTTGATTGGCTTAATTTGATTCGCATGCGCGTAGAGGTTAAACTCTAACTCTCTCTCTCTCTCTCTCTCTCTCTCTCTCTCTCTCTCTCTCTCTCTCTCTCTCTCTCTCTCTCTCTCTCTCTCTCTCTCTAATCCTGAATCGATTGTTATAGTCAAATATTTTTTATTTGCTTTGTGAGGTTTTTTTTTTTACTACAAATCAAATATTTCCTTGAAGTGATTAATTTAGTGGGTTTTTTTTCGTCCCAAACCCCTTCCACGTCAGTAGTACATGTAAGTTCAGAGCTGCAGCATATAATAATATTGGATGCTTTATAATATTTTGTCTGTTTGTATCAGTGTATAAACAATATTTTATTCTAAATGAAAGATGTATTAATGGCACATTAATTATCACGTATATTTAATGCAATTCAAACTTAGTTAAACTTCAAGTATAAGCAAATATACATATAAAGATCACACTAAAATTATCATAGTTAAATATTTTTTCTATTAAACTTTGTTATTCTTTTTTGTATATTGTATCTAATCTTCTTATACGTGTCTGAAAAAAATAATCATTAGGATGTTTTGTGTTTACCGTCTCGAACCCCTCCCATGATTAAATCAGAACATAATGATCAGATAGTTTGATACATATAGACGATTTTGTGTATTTGCAATAATGAGTACGTAAACAACATTTTATTTTGTATAAAATAACATATTATTGACACATCAATTATCATATATATTTCCTGAATACCAGAAACATTATTAAACTTTATGTATGAATGTATTTACGTATGAATGTCAATTTTCTTAAACGAAACGTATAATTGTTTCTATTAAACTACATTATTCTTGTTGTATATCGCATTAAATCTAATTATACTTTATTATAAAATCCAATCAAGTAAATGACATTATATTTTACATATAATATAACGTTATACACAAATTATATTAAAAACAAGAAATATAATTTGGTAAACGAATCTATAAAATTATATTAAACGCGACTTTTCGTGCAGTGTACCCCGCTGGTTTCTAAAATAAAATAAACATACCAAGTGAAGGCAAATCATCTCAGTTTAATCAAAACCGCTGCTAGAATTCTATGTTCTTCTTAATTTAGTTATTCATCCGGCTCTCGTAAAACCTTCCAAACTTTTATTAAGTTTGCACGGAAAACGGTATGTTCCATCAAAACAACACAAAACATGGGATTCTAGCAGCACTTTTCAAATAAAGCATTGATCAAACTAACGATACGTATAAAATTTCAAGTTCAATATATACGGGGTAGTGTTGTTCTAGGCGGATTTTTATATCGTAAACAACGACAGAGGAAAGCCTGGCCGATAAAATAAAATGAAATCCCCTCATATAGACATATATAACAATGAACTTTTTTAAAACCAATATCAACTCTTTTCATTCCAGTGTATAAATGTGTACTCGGTGCACAGAGTTATAGCGTTCATGACTGCAGGTAGAACTTCCTTGGGGCTTTCACACCTGTAAAAATTAAGCCCCGTCCTCACCTGAGATTTACCATCCGGTAAAAATGTTCGGTAGATGTTAAGGACACATATAGATCACAAGGGACAGAGGGTGGGGGGGGGGGGGGGGTGCTGCCATCTTTGATAGACTCAAAGGTATGTATGGAACTAAGTACATGTACAAATACTCAATAAATAATTATATAGCACGTACCTGTGGTAGAATGTTTGAAATAATTATTATTAACCTGTTGAGGACGCCGGTGAAGAAACAAAAACAATTATTTGGGAAATTTATATTTTATTCCATATGTTCATCGGATATACCACAGTTATGAATTTAAAAAAAAATACCGGGTAAAACATTGAACAATAGCTATTATTTAGAATCGACAAACGTCACAAAGCAATAATTATTAAATGCCGGTAATGAAGTTATCGGCCTTTAGTCGTGCACATTTCTTGTTTGACTTTTAATGTATCCCCCCCTCCCCGGAATTAGGACTTTCAGGATTTTTGAAAGTCGCCTTTTTTATTTCGCTTGTAAATATTTTTGGATGAGTCTGCACTCATGCTAATTCAATTTTTTGCATGTAAAATTAAGTCAAATCTACTGCGCTAAAGAGGTAAACAAAAAAAAAGCCTCCCTCCCTCCACCCCCCCCCCCCCCCGACCTGCCATGAAACCGAGAGCTACAAATCTGCAGCTACTATCTACAAGAATGTTGCATAGCGGACCGTAACATATAAACAAAATATCAATATTTTATCGTAGTATATATAGCATACTCTCCTTCAGTATCCGCTGGTTATTTCATTATACGTAAACATGTTGATGTTGTTTATAATTGTTTATTAAGGCCGAAATTATGAATATCATTCTTACCAACACCGTAACACTCAACTACGGGTAGATGCATATTGGCAAAGAGAGAGAGAGAGAGAGAGAGAGAGAGAGAGAGAGAGAGAGAGAGAGAGAGAGAGAGAGAGAGAGAGAGAGAGAGAGACGTTATGTATATCTAGCTGAAGAGGTAAATTGTTTGAGTTATCTTCCTTTTTACACCGAGTCATGACATCGCAGTCAACATGTCATGGTACTCTAATTTTTTTCCCCTATATCATGTTTTACAACGGGGCTTACTTTAAAACAATCTGTGAGGGGAGGGGGATTTACATTGACATTTTATCATTTTTTTTTTACTTATGTAGATCTAATAAAAGTTTCCGTTTAAAAAAACATAGGTAATCATAGATTACTAAGCTCACCGAGACGGAGCATCACCATTATGAGACATCACCTTCATAAGACCACCTTTATCATTTTATATGAAAATCATACTTTATGATCTTGAATATTCATGGATTCTGTTTTGACAAAATATAGTATATCATCTGATAAAACTTTTTTATGATAATCATATGTTCATATGTTAATCAATACAATGATATAAAATTAAATATTGTATCATGTCATATTTATAATATATATCATATAAAACAATAAAATACCATAATAACAATAATGAGATATGATATTGTAATGTATGATATGACATTGTATTGTGTTATACCTTATTGTATTTGATCACATAATACAATATCATAAAATATAATACAATATAGTATTATATTACAATATCATATTACATAATACATCATAACATTGAAACATATTATATTGTATAATATAGTATGATATTGTATTGAATGACACTGAAACATATTTGATACATTATATGATATTATATCATATAACACAATATAATTTGATTCCAACATTGTATCTTATCAAATGATACAATATTATGTGATAAAGCAAAATATTATAAAATACATTATTATATTATACATATTGTATCATATGACACAATAATATATATTACAATATCATATAATACAATTTCATGTGATAGGATAATATATCATATAAACCAATATCATATCATACAATATCGTATGATACAATATTATATAATATAACAATATCATATAATACAATTTCATGTGATATAATTCTATATTACTGAAGCCAATATCATATTATACAATATAGTATGATACAATATTATAGAATATACAATATTGTATCATAGGATACAATATAATATTTTGCAATATCTTATGTAATTGTATCATGTGATAAAATAACAAATTAAAAATACAATATAATATTATACAATATTGTATCATAATATACAATACTATACATAACAGTATCATGATACAATATCATATCATAAAATATCCAAAAAATTGATACAATATCATATCGTATTGTATAACTTTTTATAATATAACATATGATATCCTATTGTATCATATCAAACAATATTGTTTCATATCATACAATACTATATCATAGGAATCATGTTATATCATTTATCAACAAACACATCTATCTATCGAGCTGGTTTGAGTGAGGTAGGAGATTTCTTTAGCATCCTTGATAATGGAGATCAGGCTCTTCATATAAAGCAACCTCTGCATTTAATTTAAAATAAAGTTAAATCAACTATGCAAGCTATCATCTATAAAACATGTGACCTGTTCCAAAAAACTAAACCTCATCCAGCATCCGAAACCTATGGCTCAGATTCAGCATTCAAGCCCATCAGGTGCATTGGTATCATAACACGCATCATCCATGCAAGTTTGGTGAAGTTTGGACCAGTAATAACTAAGATATCATCATCAGAGGGCACTAGCAATTAAAACCTTCACTTCCTCCAGCATCCGCAACCTATGGCTCAGATTCAGCATCCATGCCTGTCAAGTGCATCTGTATCATAAGACACACCATCCATTCAAGTTTGGTGAAGTTAGGACCTGTAATAACTAAGATTTATTTTTTAGCATCCTTGATAATGGAGATCAAGCTCTGCATCTGAAGCTACCTCTGCGATTCATTCATATTACAGTTAAATCAACTATGCAAGTTTGATATAGTACTATCATCTATTAAACATGTGACCTGTTCCTAAAAACTTAACTTTATCCAGCATCCGAAACCAGACTCAGCATTCAAGCCTGTCAGGTGCATCAGTATCATAAGACACACCATCCATGGAAGTCTGGTGAAGTAAGGACAAGTAATAACTAAGATATCATCATCAGAGGGCACCTGTTTCAAAAACTTTATTTAACCAGCTCTTAAAACCTTAACCTCCTCCAGCATCCGAAACCTATTGCTCAGATTCAGCATTCAAGCTTGTCAGGTGCATCAGTATCATAAGACGCACCATCCATACAAGTTTGGTGAAGTAAGGACCAGTAGTAACTAAGATATAATCATCAGAGGGCACCTGCAACAAAAACTTTAACCAGCTCCAAAAACCTTAACCTCCTCCAGCATCCGAAACCTATAGCTCAGATTCAGCACTCAAGCCTGTTTGGTGCATCAGTATCATAAGGCACACCATCCATGCAAGTATGGTGATGTACGGACCAGCAGTAACTAAGATATTGCTATCAAAGGGCACCTGCAACAAAAACTTTAACCTGGTCCAACAACCTTAACCTCCTCCAGCATCTGAAATTTAGGACCCAGATTCAGCATCCAAGTCTTTCAAGTCCATAAGTAGGTCCAGATGCATCACCCATGCAAGTTTGGTGAAGATAGGACAAGTAATAGCTTAGATACAGGACCTGCAACAAAAACTTTAACCAGGTCCGGACGCCGACGCCGACGCCGACGCCACCGCCGACGCCGAGGGTATAGCATAAGCTCTCCTTGACTTCGTCTCGGTGAGCTAAAAATGGGGGGGGGCAGACCCCATTCGATGTATTTGCTGCGCCCCCCCCCCGATTCTACGTGCCTGTAAGCTTTGTTGGTAGAAGAGTAGGTCGTGTCATTGTAAGCGCTGGCACGATTAATACACCCCACATTACACCGGCATAAGAAAAATTCGATGATGCCCATTTTACTTTTACTCTAATCTCAGCAAGATTCGCCAAAACTGAAAAACTGAAGAAATGTGTGTCAAATATTTTCAGTCTCGACGAACTTAACCTTGCTGAGATTACCAAATACTTTTACTCTATCAATGAATGTAGGTCAAACCTGGACAGATCGCTTTTGCTGGCGTCGAGTCATCTTCCTCCATCTGTGATGAGAATTATTCAGCTGTAATATCAAAATATGCGATAGGTCTGCCAAAGAGAGCATCCACGTTTGCATTATGTGACTAGACCATAATTGAGCTTTAGCAACCTTTATGTCTTTTCAGCGTTCAAAATCAAATCCACGTTTCCTCCACATTGCCGAAAACCGAACCGATATTTATGTCGTAAAATAAGATTTTTGGGTTAAATTAACTTTGATTATCATTTATGTTCACGTTTTACTTTAAAAAGAAACTATGAAAAATCCTTTCCAAAAAAAAGTTTATTGTTAAATGCCTTATAATTGAACCAACAGATTTTAAGACTGCGAATTGGTTTACGTCATTTGGAGTTGCGCGGTAGATTAAAAATCGTGAGTCCCATACTTCCTTAACTAAGTTTTCGGAAAGATAGAAATCCGATATATGAGAAAAATTATGTGACGGCAGCGAACACGGGATTTTGCTTTTACGGCAACAAAATTTATGGATTTTGTGTTGGGGTCCGATTTCCGGAGCATTCATCGCTGTTACATTCGCACATGGGATTAAATTTTAATTGATAACGTTTTTGCCTTTTTAACAGTTCTTCGGAACGCGAAATTGTAGCTATATTTTTAACGTTTATCCAACGCGAAACCCCACTAGAAAACCTAATTTTATACGAGAACGCGTTGGGTTTAGTAGCGATTACTTTCCCTCTTTCGAAACGGGGCTTAGCTTTATTGTAATCTTTGTGCGTTCTAGATTTTACATACACGTCGTCGCCCGAGCTATACACACTCACTTGATGTTTTTTAAAATGGTGCTTCATCATAGTTTTTTACGCTTGATTGCTTTTTTTTAGCTGACTGGAAACGTGATTCGGAATGCTCGGCCAAAGTCGAGTAGATTTACGCACGCGATTAGATTCCCGGCCGTGATACACGTAAAATGGCGACGCCTTTGATGATGAGTGATACTCTTCATTGCGTAACATCGCGTATTTTGGTAAATCTCGAACTCAATTCGAATCGATTGTTTTAAGTAAGCCGTACTTAATCTTTGATTTCCACGATTTATGCGACGATTCGATTTTACCTTCACTTTGCGGATAATACGGTCGATATTATGGTGTTCCGATGGGGCCACTTCGACCCTCGCACTTTCGCCTTAAAAGTGAATTATATCAAGCCACTATAAAACCGCATGTTTTCTTTACATAGATGCTGCCGTTAATGCTAGACGTATATAATTTATTCATAATATCAATTCCAATTCCTGGACTATCAATTCCAATTCCCGGACTAAGAAAATTTATGGCATCCTAGACAATTTGGGATTCTCAAACATTATAGTCTGTCCCAAGATATTTATGCAGCACATTTGGACGATTTTTAAAAGAAATACACATACCTGTGAAAGAAAGGCAATTACAATAGTTGAAAGGGATAATTTCCAAGCAATTAAGCAAAATGTGAATCCAGAATATCTTAGGACAGAGTATAGTAATTATAAAAGCACAATTCAACACTTTGTTCCAAACATAAAGCAAAGAATCATTAATCAATGTATCCAAGAGCAATCATCAAAAATTTTTAGTTCAGAAAAACTTTCATTTTTTCAAAAATTATATATGAGAAAAAGAAGTCCTTATGTTGATATACTCAGGAAAAGATCTGAGATATGACAAAATAGCTATACTCTGTCCCAAGATATTTGGATTCACGTTTGGCTTAATTGTTTGATATTTATAAATACCTCAGGATTCAAACGATGTTCATTCAAAAGTATGAAAAATTTCCAAGATTTCTCAGTCAAAACGCCCCTGTTAGCTTATCAGGTTTCAATACAATGCTAAAAAATGTGATGTCTACGGAGATTTTGCATTGCAGCAAGCCCGGATGATACGTTGAAATATTGCGCGATGTATTCCGAGTGTATTCCGAATGGCGAAAAGATGTAAACATTCCCCATTATAAATCTCCGTAAGGAATCTGTTTTCGTTCCTGTGAATTTGTTTGAGTGAAAGATGATAATGTGTTAATGATATTATCTTGGAAAATATCCCTTTCAACTATTTCAATTGCACTTCTTTCACAGGTAAGTGTATTTTTATTAAAATCGCCCAAATGTGCAGCATAAATATTTTGGGACAGACTATATTAGTAGAATAAAATTAAGTGCACATAAACTATCAATAGAAAGTGGTAGATATAATGCCACAATTAGGAATGAAAGATATTGTAATGCTTGTAAAACTGGTGCAATTGAAGATGAAACTCATTTTCTTTTTCAATGTAAAGCCTATTCTCATCTAACGAACAGCTATTTTAGTAATTTTTATGAGATAAGTAAAATTAATATTGCCAATAACTTGGACAAAGAAGGATACATTTTACATGTATGTTTAAATAGTGAAATACATACTATGTAAACGGTGTGACCGTTGGACCGATCGCAGATTTAACACAGAGCAGTTTGATTTTTGTAACAAAATTTATTTGAAACGCACACAGTTGGAACCGCCTAGTTGCCTACTCAAATCATTAGCCAAAGTTTGACTAAACGTCGCGTGCTCAGTCTGCATTATGACGTCATGTTTCAGAGGTAAAACGTACACCTTTTGTTTTCGGAAATAGCCGAAGAGAGTTACGTTATTCCAAACTTTTTTATATTTCTTCTTTCATTGTTTATCAATTTAATTCATATAAATGCCGCGCTAATAGAATTGAATACTTTATTCAGTATCGAAAAGATCAGTTCCTTGATGTTAATGTTTTTATTTACCATCTGATATTTTGATAGATATACATAGAATTAGTCTTTTTTCTTGATTGAAGCACTATTGAAACTTATCTGGTGTCCTATTTTATTTCTTTTAATTCAAATTACCTTCTATTGAAACACTAGAAAAATTTTATCGAGTTTAGGAGCAATAAATATCGATAAGAACCAGTCAATTAATGATCGAACTAACTTTTTAAAAACAAAATGGCTGCCAATATGGCGGCGCCCAGGGCTGGAAGAAATTTTTTTGGCCTTAGTACCCCTGATTCAACTTTCATTTTTCACTGATAGCGAGCTCTAAGAACCAGTGTGCGCGGGAAAAAGAACGAGCTAAACCTACAGTTCAGCAAACAAATTTTTTTGTCTACGTCCCATAATGCTCTCTAATGTTTTCACCCGTGGTGCTATGCCAAAAATGGCCGACTTTTAACTCGTAATGTACGGTGACTTAAAGTTTGAAGACACGTTTTGAGTACTGCATATGCTTTGGCGAGACTCAAAAGATTTGTTACATGCTTCCATACCTTCGTATTGAGTCGAGAAACGTAAACAAAGACGAACAAAGTCATGGATGACGTCACAGTGCACTCGCGCCATATTTCCCGCGATAAATTTAGAGGTGGATCAAACATCTGTAATGAGTGTACTGGCTATTTCAGTATAGTGTGCGATACCTGCCTCCTTGACATATATGATTTGTTTTTTATCTTTTTTAATATAGAGATTTTATATATATATATACTAGCAAGAGCCATACTTTACTGTCATATCGATCTAATTTAAAGCTAATTGTGCATGCATGTACAGTAGGCAGGTAAGTATGTGAGTAGGGAGGAAATTAACAATAGGACATTTTGAACTAAATAAAAAGGAATAAAATGAAACAATAAACAGGTAAAAAAAATTATGTAGATATTGCATATAGTCAGACCATTAAATTTAAAAGTGGGAAATTACACACATAAAAACAGGTAACGGGCTCTCTCTCTCTCTCTCTCTCTCTCTCTCTCTCTCTCTCTCTCTCTCTCTCTCTCTCTCTGGGTAGGGGGTTGCGCTGTATGTATCATGACCATTGAAATTAGTACCTTTGGCATACTCATTATATATAGAGCAATACTCTAAAAAAAAATTTGACGTTCGTTGATACCTAAATAAAACTATAAGTTGACAATGATGCAAGGTATGTGTAATTCTTGCTGCGCTCGCCAGAACGGTAGCACCGTAAAACATATTCTTATATATACGTGTTACCATTAATCCTCGCTTTGCGAGGCGGGCTTCGCCCGCCTCTCGCTGCGCTCGGTATTAAAAACCAGTATCAAATAATCGGCAGTTTTAGCGAGCGCGCCGGCGCGAAGCGAGCTCTACCTTCTTTAATATTGGCCCCTGGTATGTAGGGTGTTTAAAAAAAGGAGTAAAAATCATTGGAATTTTATATAAACCTGTATTACTTTGCTCAGTGTATGACTATTTGTCTGTCTGTCTGTCAAGCCTCATATCTTTAGCACAGGTAGGAATTTCATATATATTTGGCTTATTACCGCTTGGAGGAATGACTTTAAAACATATAGATTAAATTGTATAATGCTTTTTGCCAAATGCATTTTTTTTCTTACTCATGTTCAAACATATAACAGACGTTTAAAATTACTATAGATGCACTTGTACCTGGTCTTGATTCCTTGCTGTCTGGAAAAAATCTTAAACCAGATATTTAGTGTATAGGGCGTCGTAAATTTCTTTCCTAAATTTTCAAGGTCGAATTTCAAAACATAATTGTTATCATTGTCCAAAATCAGAATTTTCGATCAACACTTTTTATAAAAGATTATCAATTCATCCCCATCCCCCGAATCAAATTTTCATGATTTAACCATACATCATTTATTCGATCATGTAGACGTTTACATAATTTGTTCATGGTTCACAAAATATTATATAAGGTTAACTACCAATATGTCGTGGTATAAAAATGTAGATTATGTTAAACGTGTTCACAATATGTTAAACCAATTGAAGTTGTCATACAAAGTTTCTGTCCGGTTGATTACATGTAACTCACCCTACAATTACGGCCTAGTATTAACTTGTCAACCCACATTTTTTTTCCGCACACTGAAATCGCATCTTCTCGGGCCTTTCTGGCAGACTCGGAGAAAACTCTGCAGGAAGGCCCGAGAAGTTGCGATTGCGCACACCGTTCTCTTAAGTTCTTTTAATTAGAATTAAATCGCGTCAAATTGGTACATTTTATTTCTCAACCTTATCTGTTTTAAGCAAAGATGTCCGATCTTAGGTATCTGCCAGTAATGCATAACGAACTCGTCCTTCGTAACTTTTCGTCACTTTCCGTAAGGACGTTAATTAGTCGTTTACATAATTTGTTCATGGTTCACAAAATATTATATAAGGTTAACTACCAATCTGTCGTGGTATGAAAATGTCGAATATGTTAAACGTGTACACATATTTATTTGCATAATATGTTAAACCAATTGAAGTTTTCATCCAAAGTATCTGCCCGGTTGATCACATGTTACTCGCCCTACAATTTCGGCCTATATATTATCCATAATTCGTTCTATCCGTATAATGATATCGTAATAATGACTAGAGTGAATTCACCATATACATGTTTTCTACCACTCGACTACAATTTTTGCTAATCGAGGCCTAGAATGAAAATACATTCCTTTAATGATCGGATTGTTAATTGAAGAATGTATGTTAAAATAAATCCATTCAGACTATCATGTTCAATTGTGGTGCAAACTTTTTAAACTGTAAAAAAAAAATTGTTATAAAAGTGTCAAAGGACTATATATGATAGGGGCCTAAAATGGCCCCCTAAAATAAACATCATCATTTTACTATCATTCTTTGTTTTCTTAGTACAGATATATATGTGATGTGTTTACATAATATTCATTTTGGTTCAAGTGCCCACAATTTAGAAATACGACATTGTAAAAACAACCTTTTCCCGCCATTTTTGCATTTTTAGCGTAAAACAGCTTGTTTTCAAGCAGTTTTTCCTTCCGAAAACATAGAGCGCATTCTTGAACAAATAAAATATTTTAATCAGACATGTATCTATCCAAGACTAATAAGTGACAAAAAAATTTTCCTTGTTCAAACATGCGCTCTATATTTCCCATTCGTAAATAGATAAGACAAATGTCAATTTTTGGCTGATTTTGATTGAATTATAAAAATGGCGTCACTTCTGACGTCATATACTGCCAGTGAGTGCAAATAAATCAAATAAATAAATGAAAAATATATTTTATATCAACTCTTCTAAAAAATTAGTTAACATTTTATTGTACCCGAAACACTTAAAAAATGGCGAATTATGGGGGCCAAATTTAACTCTTATCATATATAGTTCTTTTGTCATTTTCCCCCTCTAAAATCAGAGGTCGGACTCAAAATCAGTTTATTATACCCCCCCCCCCTACCGCCGTGTAATTTTTGGAAGTTGATTTTAATCAACTCCCCAATGCAGTTACTCTGGCAAACCGAAAGTGAAACAGTGTTTGGACCTAAGCACAAATCATCACCGCTGACGAGACTTAGTTCTTGAAAATGATAGAAAAATTCGATGTACATGTAATGTATGCTGTAGCATTGTTTTTCAAGGAAACTAATCAATAAATACTTTGAAAATAGTCAGATTTTATATAATACGAACAACTACAATATTTTCATAGTCTCACGTATTCCTACGCCAGAGTTTAATATAGCCTCGTTCAACCAAACGCTCGGCTGTCTCCTTAAATCTCCGACAAGCAAAGAGGCTCTCTTGCTTGTCGGAGATTAACGGAGACAGCCGAGCGTCTGGTTGAACGAAAGTAGAGTTCGATATCAATAGTGCTTGGATCCATACAATTTTTAGAATTGCTTCAATTACTTATTCATAGTTTGAAATATATCTTTAAATATTACACAACATGTTAAGGAGTGTTAAGGAAGTTAAGGTGTTAAGGAAGCATATGGAATCTGAGTTACATGTAATTCCGTGAAATCACAAATCTTAGTTATTATGTACATATTCAAATATATAAGCAAAGAAACGTAGAACAAAAACAAATAAAAAATACTGAAGACAATTTTTGCCAGAAATTAGTTTGAATTACGTAGATTTACACATTGATGACGTCATGACTAAAAGTTGAATGTCGTGTGAATTTGATCGGAAAGCATTGTAAACATATTCAAAATATAACTAATCTAAGAACTCTAATAAAGTATTGTGGTGTGATTTATTGAGAATTGAACATAAGAATACTGGAGGAGATGTTAGTTTTATCAATCATTTGCTAAAAGGTATGTAAATTTGCTTTTATTTCTCGGCCAGGCTTTCCTCTGTCGTTGTTTACGATATAAAAATCCGGCTAGAACAACACTACCCCGTATATATTGAAATTGAAATTTTATATGTATCGTTAGTTTGATCAATGCTTGAATTGAAAATTGCTGCTAGAATCACATGTTGTGTGTTGTTTTAATGCAATTTGCCGTTTTCCGTGCAAACTTTATAAAAGTTGGGAAGGTTTTACGAGAACCGGATGAATAACTTTTTAATAAGGAAAAACATACGATTCTAGCAGCGGTTTTGATTAAACTGAGATGTTTTGCCTTCACTTGGTATGTTTATTTTATTTTGGTAACCGCGGGGTAGTGTTGTTCTATCTCATTTTATGTTAAGGAATATACGTAAGCTATTTATAGTTGTCACGTGATAATGCACCAATGTGGCAGTGATGTACTACCCGATTTTATTGCTCTGACATTTATTTTAAAGGATAATACTAAGTTTTTGATCTTATTCAAAATAATGATTTAATTTCACGATTTTGAATACAACAATCTAAATAAGACGGCATATTGCCCGTATGCTTCCTTAACACCCCCGCGTAGGATCATGAAGTTTCTCCCCCATGGAAACATTAATAAATGGAAGTGAAAATAAAGATACCATTAAGCAGCTAAAGAGCTAAATGTATACTACGCTCCTCCATTCCTTACCCCGGATTAGTATTTTGATGATTTCGAAAATAATCATTTCTTTTTTGTGAGGAATTCTTGCCCCCCCCCCCCCCTTTATAAGACGGTGCTACGTGTACGTTCCTGAAAAAAAAACGTAAAAAATAGTTAATAATAAAAGTAAATGTGAGCATTCATCCAAATTAATGTAAGTCACAGCTGTTTTCTACAAGTATCTTTGAAGAAATTTCCCCATCCGCTAGCTTTGCAGAATTTTGAGATGATTTTGGTGATATTTCAGCAGATTTACAATAACTTGTTATAATCTGTCCCGAGTGTTTGCTTCCACCACTTTTTGCTTGATATTTCAATAATAGTAAATACCTTTGTGCTCAAACTACGTTCATCCACTGATATGAAAAAAAAGTCCAGATTATCTGTTTTGAAATGCCCCCTCTACCGCTTCAGGTTTCAATACACAACCCAAAATTGAAAGTCTACGGAGATTCGCGGGTATGATAAGGCAACTCTCAGCGATAAAATTCCTCTGATCGATATGACGTCACAATAAGCAGCATGATGTCATATTTTACTCAGAAACATGTCGATTTTTACTTTATCTCTGGTTTAAATTATGAAAACTATAGGCATAAAATATCACTAGAAACTCTTCTAACTGAATATATCATCGATTTCTCTCTATTACGTATAATTATCATTGATGACGTCACAAGTATGTCTTATAGAGGAGATCATGTCGGGAAACAAATCATCGGAATGCAGTGTAAACAATGCCGAAACAAGACTTATTTTATACAGATACCTAAGATTTAGATGAGTGTCAGTTAGGATATAATCAGGATAATACAGGCGTGGATATTTTGTTTAATCAGCGAGTGTTATAAGGTAAGCAGATCAACATAAATATGGCTTTACCAGCCTTTCCTCTCTCAGTGTGTACAAAAAAGGCAAAAGTGTAACACTACCGCGGATATTATGAAATATGACTTTGGTAAATACCAATGGTATATGTCCTAAACTACTTGAAAAGTGCTGCTAGAATACTGTGCTTCGCTGTTTTAAATGAAAAATACGTAGTCTTTTTAATGAAATTATAGAAGTTGAGAGGGGTTCCGATAAATATTTAAAATATTTATTTTATGCGTTTAACAATAGGATTCTAGCAGTACTACTAATAAACATGAACTAATTGCCGATCGAATTATTGTAGCAAACATACAAATGAACTTCGGGGTAGTGTTACACTTTTTGATTTTTTGATAAGGTAAACAAGTGATCTATTTTTAACTGTCACGTGACACCATGGCACGGCAGCTTCAAAGATCGAGTCGATTCCGAAGTAGAAAAATAATATCTTGGTGAACACAATCACTTGTTATTAATATTCCGCACTGTTTTCTTAAAAAAAAACCAGTTTTTAAATTGATCATAATTCTGACGGTCAGTAAACTCGGAGTTGCTTTAACCTACCCGCGTTTTGCATTGCATTAGCCATTATTAAGCCCGGATGATAACGTTAAAAAATTGCGCGATGTATTCCGAGTGTATTCCAAATGGAGAAAAGATGTAAACATTTCCCATTATAAATCTCCGTAAGAAAATTGTTTTCGTTCCTGTGAAATTTTATGAGTGAAAAGGTTCAATGAAGATATCTTTGATATATTCCCTTTCATCGAATTCAATTGTATTTCTTTCACAGATATGTGTATTTCTATTAAAAATCATCAACAATTGATGGAAGCAATAACTTGGGCCAGACTATAAAGTAAGAGTAATTCCACTTATTGTGACGTCAAAGTTCACGTCGGTTTAGTGTCGTCTGGCTCTTTAAAAACTATCCGGAGAAATAAAACTACGCGAAGTATGCTGTTTTATTTACTTAAAAAGCATAATGTTCTTGAAATTACACATTTTATCTGCTTCTCAAAAGTTACTTTGATTCTCGCGAGAATATGAGATTGTCATTCGCAATCATTGGAATTGCATTGTGGGTCTGCTTGGAATTGTATTGTGGGTCATCTTAACTGATGCCAAAAAATCCGTTGAATGAATGTGCAACTGGTTTGAATTTTTTATTCACACACGCGTTGCCGGTAGAGCTCGCTTCGCTTGCTATAATTTCAAAAAAAAGATATGAGCGATCCGTATGTGTTCTGTGTAAGCATACATTAGGTATTGCTTTATCTATAACAAAAATAATTGATTTGTAAACATTCCTTTATTCTATACATTTCTATATGTAAAATGGCTGGCACGACATGTTCATAGGACCAAACATTGAGGGTGGATAGCATATAAATTATCAGTTTAATTTCGTTTTAATTATACAACAAGTTAACATATACGTTATTTTTCCATCGCTGAAAATTAAAAGAAAATCGTATGTTTGTATTTTTTAACATATGAATATGAAAATGACACCCACCCCCTTCCTTCCCTACAAAATCTTATATACAATGTCAAGGATAATTCGAACATACGACCAAATTTTTAGCCCGGTAAACAGATAAATTATCCGGTCAATTTACTTTTTATTTTGCACATAGTTTACTCACAAGTTGACCTTCAGTGAAAAAAAGGAAATTGTACGTTTGAAACATTTTCCCCCGAGACTAATTAGGCCATTAATTTAAAAAGAATAGGTAATTTGAAAGAAGGCCGATTTTTAAGGGAAGTGAACAAGATCCTTTAGTGTCTCTTGTCCTAGGGGATATTTTACTCTAGGGTAGGGACAACATGAACATATAGAAGAAAGTATAAACTATTTTTAATATTCTCCTCTACTTAACTAAATCAAAACTGATGGCATTTTAGATATAATCAATCATCAAACCTTCTTCCAAATTTTTTTTAACCCCATAATACGATTTCCTATTACAAATTGATCATAGTACAATTATATATAGTATTTAAAAATAGTAAGTTTAACTTGTTTTACCTTGAATTGAAATTACTGATTAAATTTAGATGACCATAAGATGTCTTCTTAAATTTTTAAATGTCATGACACCCAAAACACGTCTGTTTGGTTCGGTGTAGTCGGATGGGAGGGTGGTTTTATAATCATTAGAATCGTTCACTTTTTACTCTAATTATCTATTAATTTCACCAATATTTTCTTTCTTTCTTTCTTTATTTCTTTAAGCTTTGCAGCTCATCAGATTTTACAAATTAAACATATTAAAGTACAGAAGTGGGTATTTTACAGGAGATCCTATTACATTGTACATACATAAATATGAAAAATTGACATAAGTAAAGGCGAAAAAAATAAAAAAGAACAACATCTACCCTTATAATTACATATATCGTTTCTTAATTTCATACTATAATAAATGTATTTGCCGAGGTTACACATATCTTTAAAATTTTCGTTATTAAACAATTGCAACAGCTTGAACATCGATGGTTTCTCATAAAAATACTTCTTAATGTATTTTTGACGGTATTCAATATATACTGGACACACTAAAATAAAATGGAATTCATCTTCAACATAATTTTTACATGAAAAGCAGTTCCTTTGGGCTCTTTGTGTATTATTGTCCCTTCCAGTTTCGATAGCTAAACGATGAGAGGACAATCTTAATTTTGATATACACTGTTGAAATTTTACAGGAATTGACTTTCTAAGGTAATATTGAAGATAAAATCCATCCACTAAATATTTATAAAAATGACATTTCTGCGAATTTTCTATTTTACCAAAAATATCTTGTTTAGACAGGTCTACGATTCGTTGATTTATGACTTTTAGAGTTAGTGAATCAATTGTTTGTTTATTCCAAACTTCATTGAACCCAATTTCATTTAAAATTGACTTTACATCGGAAGCCCAATTTTTGTGTCCATGTAATTCGCAGTTAATGAACATTTCTTTGTAACACTTTTGTATAATACAATTATTACTACACAATACATCCTTCCAAAATTTTAAAATTGAACAAAACCTTTTTGTAATAAGAGGTATTCTACCTAACTCTGCATACACAGCGGCATTAAATGAAGACCTTTTCACACCCAGGGTTTGCTTACAAAAATCAAGGTGCAGTTTTTCAACATTGTTACCTTTATGAGAGCCCGAAATTTCTGAAGCATAATTAATAATGCCACCAGCATAACAATCAAAAAGCGATAATAGTGTTTCATGATTAAGTATCATGCCTCTAATATTTTATCAAAAGTGACATAGTCCTTGTGACATAGTCCTTGTGACATAGTCCTTGCTGCCAGATTACAGGTAGGGTACGGTGTCCCTAACTATGTTTTAGATTTGTTGTTTCCAGAATGAAGTTTAATTAAATGTTTATATAATACCCAGACAGGTTTGTGTGTGGGCTATAATACCCAGACAGGTTTGTGTGTGGGCTATACTACCCAGACAGGTTTGTGTGTGGGCTATAATACTCAGCAAGGTGAGCGGTACAGCCTGCAGGCCTATCGTTTTGTTTTAGTAGCATCAATGCACTGCATGTATTCACTTGTGCTTAGACCCCCATGTGAAAATTTGGAAATCACAAACTTCAGTTGAACAACAGTTCAACTGTTTGCTTGGGTTCATATCCGTTATAAAATCCCTTCATATAAATATATAGAACAATGTAATGTTTTCACTAATATCAATTTTAACTATTTTTCATTCCATTGTATAAATGTACGCTCGGTGCATAGAGAGTACCGGTAATGGCGGTCGATCATGACTGCAGGTAGAACGTCCTTGGGGCTTTCTCACCTGTAAAAATTAAACCCTGTCCTCACATGTGATTTACCTTAAAGCTGAACACCGCTCGTAAATAGGCACTGTCCGCCATATTTCTCTTTAATCACTGCTGTCCCTACAACCCTTATATAAGGGACATACCTCTAAACAGTTCAAAGTACTTCGCTGTAAAGGTCTCACCTGTGTGGACGTACATTTTGCCTCGCCGTGTTATTCGGTCGCGATGAAATTATCAAATTTTACGCACCCAGGAGAATACAAACATCAAATAAATTGGTCAATGCATTATTTACGAACAGAAAATGAACATAAGATAAGAAAAAATGCATAAAATGTAAAGACCACGAAAGGAATACTACATGTCGGCAACGAGTTTCAGGTGTGCAATCGGGTGTAACGAAATCGAAGGGTTTATATACCAGGTATCTGTGTGACGGTGCCTATATACGAGCGGTGTTCAGCTTTAAGAGATTTATAACCCTGCACACGCAGTATAATATTATATAAATAGTGCCTGTTTGGGAGGGTAACAGTTGAAATTGACACCCCGAGAAAACCATTGTCAACCGACGCGAAGCGAAGGTTGACAATGGTTTTCGAGGGGTGTCAATTTCAACTGTTATCCTCCCAAACAGGCACTATTTATTTTGTTACACTGAATGTCTTTTTTTAAATTTTTAAGAAAATTTTACTGCTTTTATATAGGAATAACGTGAATTCTACAGCGAACCGTACGCGCATAATTTTCGCGCATGTAATATTTTTTAATGTTACCCGTTGCCAAGTGCGTTGCTAACGCTGAGGTAATAGTATATATTATTAACTGCGTCTTAACCAATCAGATTTCAGTATTTAACATGAAAGTATAACAAAAGATTATGATGTTGGGTTTTTGGGTTTTTCTTTAAAGTGTCACCATATGTTTGTTCACTTTACTTTTGTATATACATGTATATTAAACCTATGAATCGTATGGTTCTATTTAATAAACAATAGGAATTATATCAAGAGAATATTCCCTCTATTTTAATCAATCGCTTCTGATTTCTTAATTCGTAAACGATGAGGTAAATAACTCTTCGCAACTCCAAATCAAGGTGACGTCATAATAGACAGTTAGTCAAGGCAAGTAAACAACGGACGCACAATGCGACGGTTTGCGATCATAAAGGATATAAGGATTTGCGAATTACTGTGAAGTAAAATCAGGTAGAACAGCTGCATGATAATTCTTACGGGCGGCGGAATACTAGTATCACCAGCGACCGTTTGATGCTGAGGATATTTTGGAAATTAACTTTGCACAAAATTTAATTCGTGAATTCCCTGTTGAGCTGAGAAAATTACGCCGATCTGTTTTCAATTACTTTCTTAAATTTTGGTTTGTATCTTCATATAACAAAACAAATGTTGACTGTGTTTTCGGGCAACTTTGATTTTATTAGCCCCCGAGGGACGAAATATTGCCCTCAACCCCAGTCAATATTTGTATACTATTTAGAATGGACAAACATCACAAAGCAGTAATTATCAATTGCCAGTAATGGAGTTATCGCTCTTAGTCGTGCAAATTTCTTGTTCGACATTTTTGTATGCGCCGTAATTTACAGGGTATTTTTACTATAGGAGGCACTGTAGCTCCAAGGTCGTCTATTCATTTTTTTTTAACCGAGAGCTACAAATTAACCTGCAGCTACTTTTTTAAAAAAAATCGTTGCAAAATATTTTTTATACACAAAAACCTATCAATACTTTATCGTAGTACTATTCTTCAGCATCCGCTGGTTGTTTCACTATACGTAAACATGTTGAGGTTGATACGTCAATGATAGACAGACAAAGAGAGGAAGAATACACGTTTTAAATGAGAGAGAGATAGAGAAAGAATTAAAGAGAAAGGGCATATTTAGGAGAGAGAGAGAGAGAGAGAGAGAGAGAGAGAGAGAGAGAGAGAGAAGAGAGAAAGATAAGCCTGCATCAGTGAGAAATAGACACAGAAAGCTGGCATCCATGTGGAAAGTACTTGAAGATTTGCTCAGCAGAGAATGTCTGAAAATAGTAAATGTCAGAGAGAGAGAGAGAGAGAGAGAGAGAGAGAGAGAGAGAGAGAGAGAGAGAGAGAGAGAGAGAGAGAGGCGCGTTAGGTGTAGAGATCTAACTAAAGAGGTTAATAGTTTGAGTTATCTCCCTTTTTACACGGAGTCATGACATCGCACTCTACTGTCTACTTAAGCATTGACTCATTATATTTTTAAATATATAGTCTCATAACTGCAGCGGTGTGTGCATACAAATTGTGTAACGCGCGCTAACGCGTTATTAAAATTTGTATGCACACGCCGCTGCAGTTATGAGACTATATCTTTCAAAAAATAATGATTTAATGCTAATATTTACATTTTTTTTAACTTCTTTCCTTGCCTGCAAATGTGATTTATGCGTCAACATTTCTGTTTTATCCTAAGGGTAAGTTCAAATTAATGTAAGAGCCACTGTAACAGCCACAAGCGTGAACTTTGATTCTCGCTTGTGACGTTGCATTTCACAGCGTTCAACGTTTGTGACGTCATAATAAAACTAGTCATTCTAACCTTTGAGTACCCTGTGTATGTTACGGTCCTATAACTGCAGTGTCTTTTCACACATTTTACATGCAAAAAATATTCGAAAGAATTGATGAAATATTTCTGTGCTGGATTTCATTTCAACTGCTGTAGTTGTTAATTGACTGGATATTTTTGTGTCCTGTGATTTGCATGATCTGGTTGGCAGGTACGTTATCTTCGCTTAATTTTTGAACCAGATGTTTGCGAGCACTGATTTGTTAATTTTTTCTCGCCAACAATCCCCGCTGAAGTTGTCATTCTTTTCCTAATCGATCCCAATTTATTGACACCTATGGGCTGTCTTTTAAACCATTGGTCTTTATGTGTCAGGGATCCCCCCCCCCCTCCCCCGATGCTACGTGCCTATGAGCTCTATGGGTAGAAAAGTAGGTCGTGTCATGCTACATGTAGGCGCTGGCACGATAAAGACACCCCCCCCCCCTCAAAATGCTCAAAGACAGGGATCCTGGGTGACCAGTATATAGGTCTATAAATGATTGCGTGAATCTGATATATGCTTATAAATGATTTACCACACGTATAATGATATGATAAT
Source organism: Magallana gigas (assembly GCF_902806645.1). Lineage (NCBI taxonomy): Eukaryota > Metazoa > Mollusca > Bivalvia > Ostreida > Ostreidae > Magallana > Magallana gigas. Next base: position 71,360,151 of record NC_047560.1, on the reverse strand, counting down.
ACAATGATAAATAAATATTTCTAAAGTGAATGTCGCGTCATGGTCGGTGCTGGCACGATACCGAACCTCCACAGCTCAAAGAGTGACCACTATCTACGTCGACAGCTGATTAAGGTACTCCGCTTAAAATAAAATTAGTATCTGAGCTTTATTTTACGTACAATGCAGGTAGCTTGTTTTAATGAAATTAAAACAGATCAAGAAATATGGCGTTACATTCTCAGTTACAGCGAGCACCCTGTTTCCATTTTACTTTTTAAAAAATCCTCATATTATAAAACACTCTAAGCTCGGAATCAGCACCTTGAAGTTTCCTCCCCTCCCCCTTAGTCGACCTCCAACCTACCCAAACCCGGCAAACAAATACACCCCCCCCCCCTTCTTAAAAAAAATAAATTTTAGTTCCGTACATGCCTCTTGGTTCTGACAAAAAATAGGCCAATTTTTTTAATAGTTCATACTTTATCAAAGTGCAATAGAAATATATTGGTGATATGTTTCATCGAACCCCTTCTCAGTACCATATATTCAAACAGACTGAGTGATTACATACGTTTATTATATCTCCGTACCCTCTTTATCTTTCTATCAATGCTCTCTATTTGTGTGTATTATTTGTAAAATAGGAAAACGGTCTAGGGAAAAGAAACTCTTTTTTAAAATTATAAGATTCATCGCATAGTCTATCTATATATCATGGCATGCGCGAATCTAGACAGCTCCACCCCACCCCGGAAAAATGAAAATTTAATAAATTATCGCAAAAATGTCTCGGACCCCCCCCCCCCCCCCCGGCAAACACAATTATCCTTTGAAACACCCCCCCCCCCCTGGAAAAAAGGTTTCATGATCGGCGTATGCATGGTAATTGTCGCAAATGTTTATTGTTTCTTTAATATCTCTAAATAACGGCAATGACGGTCAGATTTCTAATTTCATTCAAGTTTACGTTTATTATTTGATTTGATTGAAGTGCATATGCCGACTATTCATGACATGTTGTTTAGTGACTTCAGTTCAACAAGTGCGATGTTTGTGCTGCTGAAATAAACACGATTTCCGGTGAATTGATGAAACTTCTTAAACATTGTAAACAAGTCACAGAGTACATCTGCTTCTGGGAAGAAAGATAAAATAGGAGAGGTATTAAACATGTTAAAAATATCAAAACAAATTCTGACGAATGTTACTTGGAAATATGTAGACATATAGGATTGCTTTAGAAGTCATCTGTGGCATGAGTTCCATCTCTTTATACATGACATTTTGTGTTACAGAAGTAGATCCACCATCACACCCACTGTACAGAAATTCCTGGACTGGATCCACCTCAACCACTCCGTAAATTCCTGGATCCACCACATCTTCTTCTACCACTAGGTTTGAAATTTTCATATTATTCATCATGTCGTATTCAACCACAGCCCCCCCCCCTTCCCCGCAAACACATAAAAAAAAGCTTTCTTTGAGCATATACCGGTAAATAACTGAAATATAAATGAGATTAAATGATTAAGAAAACTATGTTGATGATAAATACATTTAAAAGTAAATATTCCAATAGCTTTTTTTTGGAATGATTCATTTTCTGAGGCCAAATCGTGGGACCAAAACGACTTGGGGTCGAAACTATAGGAAGCCGAAACGACAAACATCACTGTGACGTATATCGAACAGACGATAGATCAGAGGCAGCAAAATGAAGGATACTTTTACCCATTTAGATCGATAATGGTTCCCCATGTAAGAAATGAAAGTACAGGTGTGTTCAAATGCTGTTTATATTGTACAATGTGGTATACCTGTGGAATTATTTATGCCAGCGAACACGGAACAGAAAGTCTCGAATTTTCTGGACTCCAAACCAACTTCGGGTAAGTTTTTATTTGTGTTTTACATAGATACAGTGGATGAGAGGTAGAAAAAGACAAACATGGTCATCAGGCTACTTAATTCCTGTTACCTCTGGGCCAGTGTTCTGGTATAAAATCATTCTTTAAGCAAATTATTGTGCACTGGTGTCAGATAAAATTTTTGTTAGGGGCCCCTAAAATTGTAAAAACTTTGGGGAGTTGTTTTATGTCAACAAACAACATGTACCGGTACATGTAGATCTCAGTGATTTCAGAGTGACCAATCATCAGACAGAACCACTCTGCCCTGGACCCACTGGTGACCTTGGGTGACCCCCAGACCCCTTGATGTAAAATTGGCCCCACTGATGTTTAAAAGATAAATAACGTTAAATGAAAAAAAGGATTCCACAAAATTTCCATTAAAGCGTAAAATGATATGTGAATTATTGTAAACGGGTGGGCTGTATTGCGCAAGGTTGAATTTCTGAATAGATACATGTAAATTAACATTTCCATTAAAGCATAATTTACGTAGAATATTAAACGTCTATGTGCATGTTATTTTTAGGTTGAACTTGAGGACAACATCAATTTAAATGTTTATGTAAATACATTCATGAATCAATGTTGACCTTTATTACTTACATTGAAATTACATTTAATATGATATTGTCAGTGAATTATTGATATAGAATATACCAGTATGTAATATTTGTGGTCTCTTTACAGGTTCCTGGTGTAATGGGATGCTATGGAACGCCATGGCTGCCTTATAGCATTAGACTATAGGTACATTATGTCAAATTACCATTACATTATGTCAAAGTCCATTACGTGGTGTGAATATATCTTTACGCTAGGTCAAATCGTTATTACGTGATGTCAAAAGCACGTTAGGTGAAGTAAACATGTCTTTATATTATGTCAACTTTTTATGTTGTGATGTAAAATCACCCTTACGTTATGCCAAGATTGTACAACCAAAGGTCAATACATCATGACATTATTTCGACACTGTATTACATGGGGCGAATGTATCCTTACATTATGTCAACATTTTATTACATGATATCAATATATCCTTACATTATATCAACACCGCAGTACGTATCGCGATTCTATCCTTATATTATGTCAACATTTTATTACATGATATCAATGCATTTTTACATTTTATCAACACTTTATTACATGGTGTAAATATATCGTTTTATTATGTCAAACCTTTATAACTTGATGTCATAAGTTTATGACGTTATGTCTAAACTTAATAACGTGATGTGAATAAGTCTTTGCTGTAGGTCAGTTCTCTATTTCATGATGTACACGGTCCATTACTTTAAGGTGTAACATCATTTCGTTACGCGAACACGGATACATCAGCCTTTCTATATACAAGGAAACGGTAAGCTTACCCAAATGTATCCAGGGGTTATTGAAACTTTGTGGAACAGAACGGAACCAGTAAAGGGTCATGCAATGGGAAAATAGAAATTTAAAAATAATGATTTATTTTGTTTTTATTCATTTCATTTCAAAATAAGATTGATCTTTAATTTTATTGTTTAAATTCATTGTTTAAAGAAAAATATACATAATTTTATTACTTACTACTCTAATATTAACATATTACAGTATTTTCACGGCAGAATTTACTAACTAGTTTAAGCTAGCAAAAAATATTCTCTATTAGTTAGAGATTTAAAACAAACGAAACGCATTCCAAAGCATACCATCTTCAGGCACGTAGCATCGTTTTTGAAAGTGGGGGGGGGGGACCAGACCCATCCAAAAAATCTTGACAAGCCCAAAAAATAAAAAAGAAAAAAAAAAGAAAAAAAAGGGGGAAATTTAATGTTTCCAAAAATCTTCAAAATCCTAATCCGTGGGGGGGGGGGGGGGGGGGGGGGGGGGGTAAGGTAACTTCAATTTGACTACTCATTTCCTTATTCTCATATCAATTTTTTTACAAACTTCCAAAAAAGTGGGGGGGGGGGGGGCCAACTCCATTATAATTCATTTTTTGATATGTAAATTTTAAAAAATTTGTTGCTGCGGGAAAAAGTGGAGGGGACAGGCCCCCCCCTGGCCCCCCCTGATGCTACGTGCCTGCATCTTTAAAATTACAATGTCAGCAGTACTTGACTTATTTGTAAGATTCTGGTTCCGTTACGTTCCGCAATATATTATTACCCCTGTGGATATTGGTATTCAACGGAACAGAACGGAATGAGCGTAAATTTCCTTCTCAACCTATTTTCACGCCTATTCTATACTTACAACGAAAATATATGTAACATGATCATACATTTAACTGTTTACAAAAACCAACACTCATGCTGTCGAATTATTTCATTTAATTAAAAATTAGTAAGTTACATGTATGGGGCAAACCCTGAAGACAGTACCGATTCTACCAAAAGTGTTTGCCTTTCTTTATAATAATTCTGAAATCGGCGAATACAGTTCCCTTCTCTTATTTGTGTGCGTTGTCTGATTTATACCCTCTGTCTGAACAATTACCTAAAACAAACATTTCATAAAAACATCTATATCAAGATGGAGAAGGTCTTTAAAGGGGTTAAAGATCTCTTGTAATTTATTTGTAGATTTTATTTCATATAAGTTATCAAGTGCCCTCTTGGATGAAAAGGAGAAAATTTATTCAAAGGAACGTGGCGTACCCCCTCCACAAACACCATTCCCACCCCCTCTGCAGCAATAAGAAAAAAATCATTTTCATAGCATAATAATTTTGTAGCAGAACGGCCATACCTACATGTGTAGTTAGGGTCAGTATCCTTAATTTAAGATAGCATTAGCAACGTTTACTTATAACTACTGAACACTTTATTTTAACTACTAAATACTTTGAGACTAAATTTTAGAAAATTAAATATGCACTGGGTGTCTGCGCCACGACATACAGGCTTTGGAACGATAAAGAACCCTGACTGCTAAATGACTGAGTGTGTAGTAACGAACGTAATTTGAATATTATTGAAGTAAATAAAGTATAAATCAAAAAATTTTAACCCCCCCCCCAAAAAAAAAAACCAGTGAAGGGTTATTTTTAGATTTTATATCCATTTCATTTTAAATATTCAAGGGCCGATGAGCACGAGAAAACTTGGATTTTAAGTCTTATTCTTATAACTTAGGTCTATCTAAACTATAAATTCAATGTTTAATTAAAAACGTAAATGTTCATTCACTCTCGAGAAATTAAATTGCCAGCAACTAAGTCTTTTACAGCTTTCAGAAGCCCTTTATATAGGCCTATATATATTTTCATTCTTGTATGATTAAATCACTGCTTCTTACTAGTATCTACTGTTGGGGTTTTTCTGGGTCCATTTGGCTAAATCGGCGTACCGTTTCTATATAGTAAATTTTGTATTTAAAACATGACAAATATACAAAGACCAAGGATTTCGTGTTTGTATAACGGAATGATGTTTCGACTTAAAGTAATAGAGCGTATACATCACGGAATAGAGAATTTGCCTAATGTAAAGACTTATTTACATCACGTAATAAAGTTTAGACAAAAAGTCAAGACATTTTCGTATCAAGTAATGTACTTATGACATAAAGTGATAAAGTGTTGACATAATGAAAGGATGAGTTAACACCATGTATTAAGGTGTTGATAAAATGTAAAAACGCATTGATATCATGTAATAAAATGTTGACATAATGTAAGGATAGAATCGCGATACGTACTGCGGTGTTGATATAATGTAAGGATATATTGAAAGCATGTAATAAAATGTTGACATAATGTAAGGATACATTCGCCCCATGTAATACAGTGTCGAAATAATGTCATGATGTATTGACCTTTGGTTGTACAATGTTGGCATAACGTAAGGATGATTTTACATCACAACGTAAAAAATTGACATCATGTAAAGACATGTTTACTTCACCTAACGTGCTTTTGACATCACGTAATAACGATTTGACCTAGCGTAAAGATATATTCACACCACGTAATGGACTTTGACATAATGTAATGATAATTTGACATAATGTACCTATAGTATTATGCTATAAGGCAGCCATGGCGTTCCATAGGATGCAGTAAACTAATTGACTAAAGAAAGAATATATGTGGTATAGTAGTCATGTATTGTTACTATTACATGTATTATGTAGCTAAACTCTGTATTTTTAGGTCACCTGAGTCATTCAGGAGACCCATTGCTATCACAAGTTCGTTGTCGTGTGTCATCCATAGACATCATGGTATACATCTCTTAAATGGGTATGAGGGCAGTATGTAAAGATGTTTGATCCACCTCTAAATTTATCACTAGAAATGTCGGCCAGTTTTTGACCTAACACCACAGGTGAAAACATTAGAGAGCATTATGGGACGTAGACAAAATATTTGTTGGATGAATCTGTAGGTTTATTTTTCCCGCGCAAACTGGTTCTTAGAGCTCGCTTCACTCACTTTAAATCCATTGTAAATAAGAGCTTATAAAAAAAAATATTAATGATATGTCACATCTAAGAAAAAGTTACAATGGGACCAGACAAAAAGCAAATGTCGGGTAAGCCCTCTTTCTAAAACAGGCCTAAAACTAAGTTATGATGATGTTGGAGAAATGAACAAAAAAATAAGAGGACATGTTTAGCAGAGAAAGTCTGTGAGAGAGAGAGAGAGAGAGAGAGAGAGAGAGAGAGAGAGAGAGAGAGAGAGAGAGTGTGTACATGTTTATTGGAGAGAGTCAGATATAGTGAGTAGTGAGACAAAGAGAGTAAGAGTACATGATGGTCAGAAGAGTGAATGAGAGAGAGAGAGCAAGAGAAAAACAGAGAGCAATGAACATGATCAGCAGAAGGAGAGAGAGAGTGAGAGAGAGAGAGAGGGAGAGAAAGTACGTAAATCTGTATGAGACCAGACAATAGGCAAATTTTGGGTAAACCCTCTTTTCTAAAACAGATGTTCGAGAAATTAACAAAGAAAACAGGAGTACATGTTTAGCAGAGAAAATCTGAGAGAGAGAGAGAGAGAGAGAGAGACTGACAGACAGACCAACAGACAGACAGACAGAAAGAATCAGAGTACATGTTTAATGGAGAGAGTCAGAGATAGTGAGACAAAGAGAGCCAGAGTACATGATGGTCAAAAAAGTGAATGAGAGAGAGAGAGCAAGAGACTGAGAAAAACAGAGAGCAATGAACATGATCAGCAGAAGGAAAGAGAGAGAGAGAGAGAGAGAGAGAGTGAGTGAGAGAAAGTACGTAAATCTGTATGAGAGAGAAATAGACAGAGAAACCTGGCAGACATGGGAAAGGCAGGAAGAAAGAGTATTTGTTAATCTTAAGCTGGACACAGCTCATCAAAAGTCATTGTCCTCAAAATTTCTCTATCATCACCGCTATCCATACACTCCATATAAGCCACAGACCTCTTAACAGTTGATTGTATTTCGCTGTAGAGGTCTGACCTGTGTGGACGTGACTCACCATTTTACTCGGTCATGATGAAATAAAGTTGTACGCACTAATTCAAAGCAAGGAGATTACTTGCATCAAATAAACTGGTCAATGCATTATTTGCAAACAGAATTATGCACATAAAATAAGAATTAAATGCACAAAATCCAAATACCACAAAAGGAATACTGCATGTCGGCCATGAGTTTCAGGTGTGCAATTGGGTGTACATAACGAAATCGAAGAATTTATGTATTCATATATTGGGGTATCTGTGTGACGGGGCCAATTTACAAGCTGTGTTAGGGTTTAAGCAGAAACAGTCTGAATCAAAGTACTGAAAGTACTGAGAAGCGCTAACCTAGCTTGGTTCTAAGAAAATTTACTGTGTGCAAGCGTAGGCGGAAATGAGCCTTATTGAAATTTTGGTTTATGTTTAATGAATTTCAATTTAAAGTATCGAAGGCCAGATTTCTTTAAATATATGTTACTTTCTGAAGATGACGTGAATTAAAGCTGAACACGACTTGTATATGGATACTTGCCTAAAAAAAGATATGTTAAAATCACAAATTATACCTTTTGAACAGTAATTAATCACAGTTTTTGACATTTTCTAGCAAAGAATCGATTTTATTTTTCTATATTTTAGCTTCTGAATACGCACTATATTTTTTCATCACTGCGTAGCATCCCGTGCTGATGTACGTAAGCCCCGCAAACCAATCGTATCTACTCGGCCATTTCTGTCACCCAGATAACTGGTTCCCTATACCTCTTACCAGTTTAAATGATTATATTTCTGCTCATAGAGGGCAGTTATTCCTTGCACCGGAAATAGAAGTCTAACGACAATAAAGCGCTGAGCTATGCTTAGTGCTTTAAAAAAGTAAATGTCAGAGAGAGAGAGAGAGAGAGAGAGAGAGAGAGAGAGAGAGAGAGAGAGAGAGAGAGAGAGAACATGTCATGTTTAATGGAGAAAAGCAGAAATAATGAGACAAAGAGAGTCAGAGTACATATTGCTTAGAAAAGTGAATGAGAGAGATAGAGAGAGAGAGAGAGAGAGAGAGAGCAATAGTACATGTTTAGTAGAAGTAGATAGAGAAGTATTCATAAAAAATTAAAATGGCCGCTGCTAATAATAATAAATTGTAATGAATATTATATGTTTCGCTTGGAATGGAAAAAAAAACAATCAACATTTTTCAAAAACTCACCATAGTACTCTGTTACATTTGTTTCTAATCACTCTTATATTTTGACTAGGGGTAGATTTAAATACAAGTTCTGAATTATAATTTTGCTGATAACACTCGCAAATTCATTTATTTTTGACCATTTTTGATGATTTGTTGTTTTGTGTGATATGATAGTTAACATTTCCCGTACTTTTTGGTCGGCGCGACCACAATGTAGACCTTAACAGTGCTACGTCTGAGTCACGACAGTTTAACGGTACGCCCGTACCCAGGAAACACATGAGAAAGAGGAGAACTAGTTTGGATGTCATATTTGACTGGTTCTATGTAACAGGTGGTGAAAAGTCAAGTCTCAACCAGGACTCGAACCCAGGGCCTCTGGCATACTGTGCCAAGGCTCTATCCACTGAGCTATTGAGACCCGATATATTGACTGACAGTCACACACCTGTTAACCCGGTGACAATTGTTTAACGGTATGCATGTACCCAGGGAACGCGTGAGAAAGAGAACTAGTTTGGATGTCAGATTAGACTGGTTCGCTGTCATTGATTACAAGCGCGCCTCGTATTATCCTAGCGGCATCGTTTGGAATCAAGGGCAAGTTATCCAGTATAGATGTCAGATAAGAACTCATCTTATTATTGTACGTCAGGAATACCTGTTTTAATGACACTGTGTTGTGGTTAATAGATATATAAACTTGTGAATGTAAACAATAGGTGACAGAGAGGACCAAAATCACACCAGTAACAATTTTTATTTACATTAAACAACTAGTAGACTAATTGTTCACGGAACAATAAGAGGCCTTTCCACCTTTTATATAAATGATTTTTAAAAAATCCTAAAAATGTTGATAATTATTGAGTAATTGAGAAAAATCAATATCCGAAAAAAAAAATTATTTCTGCAACACGGTATTGAACCGACAACCCTAAGATTTGTAGGCGAGAGTGTTGCCACTTCGCTTTTTCGCTTGCTACTGGATAGAAAGTAAAATTTGTTGAGTTGACTTGTGTAGTCAATTTGGATGATGATAGAAAGAAGAGATGGAGCGTTCTTCTGTCCATCTGAAGTTGATACCCAATGTTGTGAAACCTTTAGAATAAATAGGCGCCTATCGATTGGTTGAGAGAACAGCATTTGTTCATCGGTTTATTAATAAAAATCAGTGCTGCTTGTAAACAATGTGGCCGTATAGCGTTGACTTAGAAATAAACAGGCCAGGTCAAACTCTGGTCGCCAGCTGGTATTTGAAGGTGTGGAATGTCACGTCGGCTCAACTGATGCACATTCTCCTGTTGATTTGAAATGCACGTGCTTAGAAATCTATTAACTGTCATGCATTTGTGGATTACAAGTATGGAAAATCTTAACTGAATTAAGGCCAGTCATGTAGTTCAGGTAGTTGTGCTGAATGGGAACTGAGGAAATTCTAGTTACAGAATTCCGAAGACATGCATCCCTTGGCTACAATGGAACTGTCCCCTGCCACCTTCAAAACTACATGGTATTTTCATATTTCTCCTTTAATGAGGCCGGGGCTAATTTTTTCTGCCCTAGATTTTTTAATGAAATTTTTTACGAGAATTTCTAGTGATATAATTATTATTTTAAGATAAAAAAAATAAGACATTACCCACACCGTTTGTTTAAGGGGTCATCTCAAAGTTTGTTAATTTTTAACATAGGACCCTATGGGATTTTGCTTGAAATGTACCAAATTTGCACAATTTTTAAACTTCTGCCCTAGGGTTTTCTTTTTTTGTTCTACATATTAAAGGTATTGCAAAAAGGTATCAAATTGTCAAATAAAGAAAACCTTTTACCTTCTGGTTTGTTCCATGGGTCTTATCAAAGTTATTTTTTGTATGCCCAATTTCCAAGTTTGTCAGATAATTGCTATTTTTTTATTTGACAAAGACGGAAATGGTGATCTTTATTGTGTTATTAAAACATTACGACATATTTAAGTAATAAATAAATATATAACATCGCATATTAAGGGTAATTGATATAAAATGCATTGTTAATGTCTTGAAATAAATGAATTAAGTGATATTTAGGCAGGTTAAGAAAACGTGACAGAAGGCTAGGCTTGCTGAACCCTCTTCACGTTTTCGACCCGAGCCCAAATATAGCTAATACTTCGAGACATTTATGTTTATTCCACAATATCATATCAATTTTACACATCAAACGAGTTATTTTCAACAAATTTCGCTGAATATCTGTAGTTGAAACTATCACGCCATGGCGTCAACAAAGCAAAAAGATGACGTCACAATACAAATGAAACACTGCGCGAAAGCGTGCATACTCGTTCTGTACTCAGCCTCGTTAAGTGTAATTTTGAGTGGATTTTGTACCATAAGTAATACATTTTGTGAAAATGGATGATTTTCTTGGCTATAGATGTCATGACATGATTTATTACCTAAAATATTCAAGGGGAGTAAGTCCCTCTTAAATGGGTAGAATGACCACCACTAGAGTAAATTGGCTTAGAGAGTAGGCATTTCCTATCCTGATGACAATTAATAGGCTTAATTTAATTAATGAGATAAGAATAAATACTTTAAAACAGTTTTTATCAATTAAATCATTAAATTTATGAATTTGCAGCCATTTTGCTGTCTGATTTTATGAAATAACATTAATCCACCTGACTTATATCACCCAATTTTATTAAAACAGCATATTTTTATTTCATATGAACTTTACATATAGACCAATGCAGTTATCAAAGTATACAATATGTTAAAAAAACTCAAGTTTTTGCTCCTTCCTATCAAACAATGGTATTTTAGATGTATTTACAGAATTCCATTACCATTACATGTAGGATATGTAAATGTACATTTGACCTTGAAATAACATCTGCTATGATAATTACTCTTGAAATGAACAAAAAACAACATATTTTTTACCCTTTTATTGTATAGATGCGTCACAAATGTAGAAAAACATGTAAAATTTGAACTTTTTCATGGAATTCTCATCCGTCCACAGGTATCTGGGTGTGTTTTAATTTCATTTTAATTAAACACACACATCACACTTGTAGGTCTTACTAATTTAGCAAAGTTAAAAGGAGACTAGAAACCAGAATATATAAGATATCCACTAAATATGATTATAGGCTTAGCTTTTCATGAAAACAAGAAATCACATGTAGGGCGACATGACTTTTTGTGAATAAAAATGCTACAAATCATCCATTTACCAAAAAAGATTAATTTTAAATATCAGTGATGGTTGTTTCAAATATGTGTAAGAAATGACTAAAGGAAACTGCCACAAGTTTCATAATATTAGGTTAAAGTGTTCAAACTAATGCTTCTTGCGAAAATCAAAAGATAGGGGGAGGGTATACATGTAAAGGTATTCCTTATTGATGTGATGCTTTTATCATAAAAATATCAAGCAGATGTATGTAGTATTGAATAAGGTTTCCTATTTAAGGAACTTGAACAACAGTTGACCTCTAAAGGATTAGGTAAAGATGCTTTATTTATGGAGAGCCCTGTGAATCTGTGTTAAACAGAGGAAAGTGGAAATGGTGGGTTCATTTAAATGGCCATATTTTTCTTAAACCTCAATAGAATTGGCAAAATGTGGGGTACTTTTTTTCAGAATAGCATAAGCTTTTTGATTTTAAGACAAGATGACTTTTCAGAGAATGTTAGTGATTGTTAAAGGTAGCAAGGAACAGTTTCGAATAAAGTACCCGTCAATATTTTTGTAAAATTGAGTGTTGCTGTACTTGAAGGCATATATGAGTGTTGCTAAAATTCATGAAATGATTTTTAATGATTATCATTAGTTAGAGGGGTGTCTCTTGTTGAAATTGATATGCAATATGTAGGCCCCTTATGTAAGGTACATAAGAATCAGGAGTAAAATGCGAAACTGCGGCTATGACTGTTGTGCTGACTTTACACAGTGAAATTGCAAGTTACAGACGGGAGGTAAAATAACACGAAAAGTGGGTGGGTGGGACATTGTAAACTATACACTGGTAAGTTTCTGACATGTGATAGTGCAACATGCACGCGGTACGGAAGGTCAACCCTCTGCAGGGAAATAGCTGGGGGAGGTCTAAAAAGCTGAAAAATCATGAAAAATTAGCAAAATATGAAAGGGTCAAATTCTGATCAGTATGTAGAGGATTTTACAGGTTTTGATTAGTAATTTTCTTTAGCGTTATAAAGAGTGAATTAAAGGTATTTGTGCTGAATGGGAACTGAGGAAATTCTAGTTACAGAGTTCCAAAGACATGCATCCCTTGGCTTCAATGAATTGTATAAAAAAAACTGTCCCCTGTCACCTGAAATTTCGTTCCTCGGGACGATGGTTTGATGCCACTGGAGTGGATAACTTTCTTCAATACGGTTCATTTCGTTTCAAATTTGGCAGGCAATTAGATGTGACGGTCAGACCGGTTCGAATACCGGCACCAGATAGCTCAGTTGGTAGAGCACCTGACAAGAGATTCAGGGGGCCCGGGTTCGAAACCCGGTCTGGTCCGTCATTATTTCTCCCATCCCGTTACATAGAAAATTGGCATGAAATTTTGCCAAGTTCTAAAGAGTTTAACTGGAGCTGGAATTTTTATTCGGAGGCGTAGTCTAAAACACGGTCTGGAGTCAAATGGCAGGCAGAGTTTCAGACTTTCTAAAAAAAAATCTGACAAACGGTTGTAACACTTAGTTAGGTGTTTTTAAAAAAAGAAATATTAAATTTCAAATTCAAATTCGAGGGTCAAGTTCATATAAGAATTCAATCCTTGTACAAAAGAAGGGAAAAGGGGGGGGGCGAATTGTACCCTGCAAGTTGACAACTCCTTCAGTTTGTTTTATTAATAACAGTAAAATTTAATTCAGCGCTTATTGTTATGAACAATTGTTGACATGTAAGTGAGTGCATGTGCAATATTTTTACGCTATTAAAAATCGACCGTAACTTTCACATCAAATGCTAAATAGTGAAAGTAGTATCTCAAAGACAATTGAAAATCTCCATCTCGAAAGCGCTTGATCATGTTGTTTCCTAATTCGTTTCTTGGACTGTAAAAGTTTACCTTCAAATTTGTTTTGCTGATCAAATACAGAAAGGCCCATTGTTAGTGATCAGTGTATTTATAAAGTTTTTTCTGCTTCTTTACAGTGTGACATGAAGCTTATAGGAGTGTCTGGGAATCAGAGACGACCGGGAATCGGAGACTTCACTGTATTAACTCATCTTCATTGTATTAGCTTGTCTTCAACATAGCGTTTTTATGTGGTATTAATTTTGCTCTACATCAATCTTGTAAACTTACTAAAAAAGACAAAAGGTTTTGCAGCTTGAACATGTATTAAGAAAATAAGAGTATAATAGTTTGAGGTCTCTTTACAGGTTCCTTGTGTATCAATAAAGAGTGAACTGATGGAGCAAAGAAAGAGTTTATGTGGTATAGTATTCATGTAATATCACTATGTTTGTTAAGCTGTATAGTATTCAAGTAATATCACTATGTTTGTGTAGCTATATAGTATTCATGTAATATCACTATGTTTGTGTAGCTATATAGTATTCATGTAATATCACTGTGTTTGTGTAGCTATATAGTATTCATGTAATATCACTGTGTTTGTGTAGCTATATAGTATTCATGTAATAGCACTGTGTTTTTGTAGCTATATAGTATTCATGTAATAGCACTGTGTTTTTGTAGCTATACTTTGCATTTTTAGGTCACCTGAGTCATTCAGGAGACCCATTGCGATCACAAGTTCGTTGTCGTGTGTCATTCATAGACATTATAGTATTCATCTCTTAAATGGGTATGAGGGCAGTAGTCATTGTGTTAGTCCTGGGGTAAGATCTGTTGCCCGAAGGCCTAGGCTTGATTTCTAATTTCGTAACCCGGACTGTAATTGTTTACCTTCAATTATTGTATGCTGATCAAATACAGAAAGACCCATTGTTAGTGATCAGTGTATTTATAAAGTTGTTTTCTGCTTCATTACAGTGTGACATGAAACTTATAGGAGTGACTGGGAATCAGAGACGACCGGGAATCGGAGACTTCACTGTATTAACTCATCTTCACTGTATTAGCTTGTCTTCAACATAGCGTTGTAGATATGTGGTATTGATTTTGCTCTACATCAATCTCGTAAACTTATTAAAAAAGACAATAGATTTTGCAACTTGAACATGTATTAAGAAAATAACAGTATGATAGTTTGAGGTCTCTTTACAGGTTCCTTGTGTATCAATAAAGAGTGGACTGATGGAGCAAAGAAAGAGTTTATGTGGTATAGTATTCATGTAATATCACTATGTTTGTGAAGCTATATAGTATTCATGTAATATCACTATGTTTGTGTAGCTATATAGTATTCATGTAATATCACTATGTTTGTGTAGCTATATAGCATTCATGTAATAGCACTATATGTGTGTAGCTATATAGTATTCATGTAATATCACTATGTTTGTGTAGCTATACTTTGTAATTTTAGGTCACCTGAGTCATTCAGGAGACCCATTGCTATTACAAGTTTGTCGTCGTGTGTCATTCATAGACATTATAGTATACATCTTTTAAATGGGTATGAGGGCAGTAGTCATTGTGTTAGTCCTGGGGTGAGATCTGTTGCCCGAAGGCCTAGGTAGAGGACTGCATCAATTTCTTACCAAGGAACTGACAATATAACTATTGCCCTCATCCCCATTTGATGGTTGATCTGTAAAAAAGAATAACATATCCTTGTGGTAATGTCAGGGCTGGGATATTGTCCAATTATCTTCTTGGGAGAGATTCAAACAATCAGCCAGGGTGAGGGGGATAGCCAATTATATATCATAGGCCAGTAGTTAATATAAATAACCTCATTTATAATTTGGAAAGTTCCCATTTTACATATATTAAAAAAGTAAAAGCAGCAAGAGTACAAGAGTTTAGCTGAGAGAGAGAGAGAGAGAGAGAGAGAGAGAGAGAGAGAGAGAGAGAGAGAGAGAATAGAGAGGGAGAGAGAGAGAGGGGGTATGTACATACGTCTCATTGAGAGGGAAATAATACCCCAAAGACGGAGAATACATGTTGGAAAGACTGGAATAAAGAACACTTCTATTTCCTTAGCAGAGAATGTCTGAAAATAGTAAACATTTGAGAGAGAGATAATGTTTAATGAAGAATAACAGAGATAGAGAGAGCAAGAGTACATGTTCGCTAGAAACGTGAATGAAAGAGACAAAGAGAAGTATATATTTTGGAGAGAGAGAGAGAGGCAGAGAGTGGGAGAAAAAGGGCAAGAGTACATGTTACAAAATAATAGAAAGAGAGAGAGAGAAAGGGGGGACCATACATCTGTATGAGAGAGAAAAAGACACAGAAAGCTGGCATACATGTGGGAAAGACTGGAATAAAGAGCACGTGTATTTCCTTGGCAGAGAATGTCTGAATATACTAAATGTCTAAGAGAGAGAGAGAGAGAGAGAGAGAGAGAGAGATTAATGAAGAATGTCAGAGATAGTAAGACAAAGAGAGTGATATACATGTTGTTCAGGAAAGGGCATTAGAGAAAAAAAGAGAGAAAGTACATATTTTGGAGAGAGATAGTGGTAGAGTGAGAGAAGAGCAAGAGTACATGTTAAACAGTGAATGTTACACAGAGAGAGAGAGAGAGAGAGAGAGAGAGAGAGTGTGTTTAATGAAGAATGTCAGAGATAGAGAGATAGAGATACTAAGAGAGCAAGAGTACATGTTGATCAGAAAGTGGAATGAGAGAGAGATAGAGCAAGAAAGAGAAAGTACATATTAAGGAGAGAGAGAGAGAGCAGAATGTCAGAGAATCAAATAGTAAAACAAAGAGAGAAAGAGTACATGTTGGTCAGGAAAGGGAATTAGAGACAGAAAGAAAGAGAAAGAGATGACATATTTTGGAGAGAGAAAACGAGAGAGAAAACGAGAGAGAGAGAGAGAGAGTATGAGAGAAAGAGTAAAGGTACATGTTAAACAGTGCATGTTACAGAGAGAGAGAGAGAGAGAGAGAATGTTTAATGAAGAATGTCAGAGATAGTGAGACAAAGAGAGCAAAAGTACATGTTTCTCAGGAAGGAGAAATAGAGACAGAAATAGACAGAAAGTACATATTTTGTTGAGAGAGAGAGATAAAGTTAAAAAGTGAATTTATAGAAAGAGAGAGAGAGAGAGGGAGAAAGAGAGAGAGTATGCATGATACAGATAGAGAAAAAAAGAGAGAGGGAGAAAGTCACCAATGTTTAGCAGAAAATGTCAAAAAGAAATTTTTCAAATTTTTAACCAAAAAAAATTATCTTTTGGTCGAGTGTTTTTATTATCTGATGATAATAGACCATTAGTTATCTATGAATTAAAATATATTGTTTTTTCAAAATAAAGTCTGGTTTAAATTGATATATTCCTTACACTCAAAATGATATTATATAATGCATGTAATGATATTGTATAAATTAATTATATTATAAAATAATTTTGAAAGAATGTGGTTGACATAATTCTAAAACACTTTATTTTTATTTAACAGGTTGTGATTCAAAGATATAGACATGGACACAGCAAGCTCCACATATAGTACACATAAGTGTTCTAAGTGTCCGGGGGACACAGAGTACCATTGTGTATCGTGTCCATGTGATCTGTGTCCCCAGTGTAAAGAGAACCATGTAAAAGATCTCCAAACAATAGACCATGATGTTGTGTCACACCGTGATAAAATCAACTACATCCCAACACAAGAGATCTGTGTGAGACATCCTAGCCATGTTTATACAAAGTACTGTGAACCTTGTCAAGTTCCTGCCTGTAATAATTGCCAACAACATAGAAAACACAAGAAGATAGATGTTAAAACAGCCTATAAAACAAAGCGACAACAACACAGAGGAACCATTCACACCATCAGAAGTGAGGCTCTCTTTTACAGACCTGTTCTCCTGCCACGAATCAAAACTGATTTCAAAACCTGTCACACAGAATTCTCCCTCTATCAATCAGAGATGTTAACAAAGGCCCAGACACTGAAGAATCTCATAAACAAATTGAGAAAAGATTTCATGTACAATGTGTTTTGTGACTTTGATTTCAAACACAGATGTTTAAAACAGATGATAGAAATGAGCAGACATATTATCAGCCTTCAGGAATATGAACTCAGATATATACAGCCAGCATTCACATTCAGTGCGCTACAATTCCTCTCATTCACAAAGACAGCCCTCCCCCAGATACATCTTACACTCCACACCAGCCAGCTCTCCATGACTGAGTCACTCAACAAGGAGGATGTGATGGAGTCACTGAGTGCAATCCAAATCACAGAGAGAGGAAACCGACGCGTAGGAAACCAGTGTCTGCTGAAACTGACGTCTGGTGCTGAGTTCCATCAATCTCTCACACTGACAGGTGTTGATTGTTGTTTACACATTTCCTGTGTGACATCAGACCGGGTCTGGGTCAGTGATAATAGAAACAATTTCATGTTGACAGACACAACAGGTGTCCCTCTACATCGTGTGGAGGATTCATGTAGTGATTTATATGGAGGATTACACACAGTGAACAGTGAGAGTGAACTGATTTATATAGATAGGAATTATAACATCAACAAACTGTCAAAGGATTTGAAAACAACCACCACATTTATAGAGAGAACAGACTCTACATGGAGACCACGGTGTGTGTACTGGTCCCCGTCCACTGGGGATCTACTGGTCGGGATGTATAACGATGATACAGAAACAGGCAAGGTAACCCGGCACAACCAGAGTGGACAACTCACACAAACCATACAGAACGACATCACAGGTCTGGAACTGTATGGAAAACCTATCTATATAACAGAGAACAACAATGGGGATGTCGTGGTGTCTGACTATGAAGATAACAATATATTTGTGTCTGGTGCTGTAGTGGTGACAGAGCGTGGAGGAAGACATCGTTTCTCCTACACAGGACATCCATCAGGATCACGACTATGGCCACGTGGAATCTGTACTGACGCGCTGTCACACATCCTGGTGTGTGATGATAGAACCAACACAGTACAGATGTTAGACAGGGACGGTGAGTTCCTGTCACATCTACTGATAAGACCATCAGGGAGATTCTCACCACACAGCCTGAGTTATGATGTCAACACTCACCGTCTCTGGGTCGGATCACGGTACAACAAGACGGTGGTTATATACAGGTATATCACCAGACAGAACGCTCTGACAGGTAAGTCTGAGTCATTATCATTGTAAATTATATAATATGTAGTCACAAGTCAGACATATATAGGAGGTGATCTTTATTATTTGTCAATATAATGTAAATACATATTTATTTTTAAACAATCAACATCACATACTCAAATATAAACACATTACATGTCTGTAAAATAATTGACTCATCAGATATATGTAAATGTTTTTAAGTAATAAATGGATGAATTAATTAGATACATGTTTATATGTTCATTATTAATTGATAATGATAATTGATACATTATAACAGTCAAACATTGCTGTACCAATCATTATACAAGATGTGATGTTTGTAATCAATCTGTTCCATCTGACTGTTTGTGTCTGATGTTTGTAGATCCGAATCCAGCCACTGCTGATGTGATGGAGTCACTGAGTGAAATCCCAACCACAGGGACAGAAAAAACACAGCAAGGAAACCAGTGTCTGCTGAAACTGATGTCTCCCCCCGAGTTACTTCACTCTCTCACAGTGACAGGTGTTGATGAGTGTTATCACATTTCCTGTGTGACTTCAGACCGGGTCTGGGTCAGTGGTAGAAACAATCTCATGTTGACAGACACAACAGGTGTCCCTCTACATCATGTGGAGGATTCATGTCGTGGTTATGATAGAGGATTACACACAGTGAACAGTGAGAGTGAACTGATTTATATAAATAGGAATTATAACATTAACAAACTGTCAAAGGATATGAAAACAACCACCTCATTTATAGCGAAAACAAACTTCAAATGGAACCCATGGTGTGTGTATATAAAGAGAACAGACTTTACATGGATACCACAGTGTGTGTACTGGTCCCCGTCCACTGGGGATCTACTGGTCGGGATGTATACTTTTCCGACAGGCAAGGTAACCCGGTACAACCAGAGTGGACAACTCACACAGACCATACAGAACGACAACACAGGACTGGGGCTGTATAGTGTACCTAAATATATAACAGAGAACAACAATGGGGATGTCGTGGTGTCTGACTCTGACTTTATCTCTATATTTGGTACTGTAGTGGTGACAGAGCGTGGAGGAAGACATCGTTTCTCCTACAATGGACATCCATCAGGATCAGGACTAGATCCACGTGGAATCTGTACTGACCCGCTGTCACACATCCTGGTGTGTGATGGTAGAACCAAAACAGTACAGATGTTAGACATGGACGGTCAGTTCCTGTCACATCTACTGACAAGACCATCAGGGAGATTCTCACCATGGAGCCTGAGTTATGATGTCAACACTCACCGTCTCTGGGTCGGATCAGAGGACAACAACACGGTGGTTATATACAGGTATATCACCAGACAGGACGCTCTGACAGGTAAGTCTGAGTCATTATCATTCACATTAATTAGATATAGATAACTAAGACACACAGTCCGTGTTAATTATCAGTCAATAAGATACATGTAAGACATGTTTATCTGTGTGATTGTTTGTCAATATAAACAGCTCATTGTTACAGGGTTAGCTGTATCTATGTCAATAAGTAAATGTACAGTTATATTTGATTGTATTTAGTTAATAAGAATAAATGGTCATTGTAATTAATATGATGAGGCATGTAATTGTAATTAGTTATTTTGTTACAAGTTAATTAAATTGGTTTAATTAAATAGATAAATATTAAATCATGTGTCAATGTTATCAGTTTACACTTTTAAGTTCTAGATGTAGCTCTATCATTACATAACCTGTATGATGTTAATTTATTAACGGTTAATTAATAACTTGTTGTAGATGAACACACACCCCGTCCTGATGGGGACGCCATGCCCAGCTCAACACCAGCCGTATAATGGAGATAGCTGGGATATTGACAGGTTGTAAATGTTTCTGTACAAATCTAGTCTGCTCTCAAAACCACACATGTTGTTTGTCACTTTGTTCAACATCTGCAGCTGAAATTGACCTGTGTATAATTCACATGGACTGTAATACTGACTCCTGTTTATTTCACACTTTGTGATCATCCAAACATGGCTGTCTGTTGCTGAGTGTGGAATGTTATACACATTTTACTTTGCTTATAATGAATTATCATAAACAAAAAATAATTTTTTATATGAAGTCTATAAAAACTGGATGTAAACAAAAAATGAATGATTAAAATTTGTAATAGATCTTTATCAGTTTGAACATTTATGGTTATCATACCCCCGCTCTGAAGGAGAGGGGGGTTACCATATACTGTTTTACCCGTGTGTGTCTGTCTGTCTGTACGTACGCCCTTCTGTCTGTCTGTATCAAAAGTGTTTGTCACATTTTTCTCAACAACTGATCGTTGCAGGTGCTTGAAATTTCAACACACTCTTTGTTTAGGCATGCTATACGTTGGAATATATGTTTGCACCTGTTAAATGACGACTTTTGTTTATTTTTTGCCTAAATTTTCAAACAAATTTTTGTAAAGAATTTCTCTGCAACTATTGATCGCATAAGCTTGAAATTTTAACACATTCTTTGTTAAAGCATGTCATACGCTCGGATCTATTTTTGTACAGATTGGACATCAACTTCCTGTTTAAGTCAACTTTGCATATTTTGTATATGTATTTACATCAGAGCGGGGGTATTACTAGTGAGCATTGGCTCACAGATATCTGAGTAATATCATGTTGGTGTTCATCATTAACTACATCATTCATTAGTTTATTCTGTTTCCTGTAGATGGGCCAATTTTACCTGACCATGAGGGAAGAAAATAGATCACCTTCCTTAAAATCCTTACAGAAGAAGACAGAAAACAGACATTGGCTACGTAGACCACTCACTGCAATATGACGTCATTATCTTCAAGTACGCACTGACCCGAGTCACTCATGTCACCTATTACAATTTGTCTTTATCTGTCATCGTGTGGTGTGTGGCATGCGTCTTTCCTTTACAATTTTACATTGTGAACTTCTTCTTGAAAACTACCCGGCCAATTGTTACCATATTTGATGTGAAACATTGCTACAATAAGAAGAATTTAAATTGAATATAACTGGATTATCCGCTGAGTGACCGATATCTGGACTTGTTTTAAATAACGCGCCATTATTTGAACCTGTGTTCTGTGTACATGAACTATACAGTAATTACTTATTATTCTGTCTTATCATTTTTATTTCACAGTATGTTATGTGTTTAAAATAGTAATTTGTCATTTTACATTGATATCAATTGTTTGAACCGAGTTTTCCAAAGGAGAAATCCAGTTATTGAAATGGTGAAAGGGGCACGCCGGCGGGCAGCTGCGAGAAGGGTACCCCTATTGTACTGCAGATCAATTGGACATATGTAAGAGATGTGCATAAAACTTGGATTTTTTGTTGTTGTAAATTTATATTAAAAAAATACCAGCTGTTGAACTTGGTCAATTTTACGCAGAATATTGCATATAGGGTACCCCCATTGTACGGATAACTCTTCATAAC
This sequence comes from Magallana gigas, assembly GCF_902806645.1. Taxonomy (NCBI): domain Eukaryota; kingdom Metazoa; phylum Mollusca; class Bivalvia; order Ostreida; family Ostreidae; genus Magallana; species Magallana gigas. The sequence continues at coordinate 71,337,939 of NC_047560.1, read as the reverse complement.
TCTTCATACAGTTTTTAGGATAGGTAGTTGTTTTCTTGTAGATCAATTGTACATATATCAGAGATGTGCATATAACTTGGATTTATATTTTGATTATTTATGTGTACATACACTCTACAGTAATTAGTTTTTATACTCCCTTACATGGCTTATCAATTATATCTTGGTATGAGTGTAGTAAATTCTCATCTGACAGTATGTATTTAATTCTTTTGAATGCTTTTATAATACCCTGTAATTTAGTGATGGGAAAAAGATGTTACTTAAAATTGGGGCTTATATCTGATGATTTTTTATTTTTTCCTATTTCCAAAGAATAAATTTTGTTTATTGATTAAACATCATATTCAAAGGGGAGTAACTCAAATTTGAGTTCTTCAATTACAAACGAATAAAGAGTTATTCCCCTTTTTGTAATATTTTTTAGATAGTTTCACCTAGAACTGGTTGTTGACCCCTGACATGTTTTTCTCTGGAAGTTAATTAAATATCAGTAAATATAATTATAAGATTTTAAAAAACGCCCTTAATAAGAATATTATTGGTGGATTTAGCACATTTCTTTATATTGACCATGTAAATAGAAAACTCGTGTTTATGTAAATAGTTTTTGAACAATATTGTAACTAAGTTAAAGTGTACTGATTTTTTTCTTCAAACATTTAATTTAATTTTTTCTTTGTATTTGCCCTTACCATGAAATACGTAATTCTTATATACAAATGATTGTTGGTGAGTTGTAGCAAGCTGTAGATAGAACTCAATAAAAGTGATATTTATTCATAGTTTTGTACTTTTTCTTAGTAAGACAGTACTGTAATATTTGGTACAAAAAAAGAAGAATATGATACAGTAAATTTATGTACAAGAACAAGACAATTATTCATTGGGACGAACCAAATAACTGACAAACCAATCTCCTTTTGGAGTCACTATAGTTAGATGTTACTAGAGACTAGTCAACAACAAATTACAACATAAAATTTTCATCCAAGTACTCAAAGTTGTTTCAAGAATTTCATTTTGACTGATAGGTTTAATTCTGTGTATTATTGTAAAAACTGTTATTTTGATAACATATCTGTTGTAAGCTGAAGATTAATCCATAGTTGTAACATGATCGTGCATGAAATAAAAAATGTTATATAAACTTTATTTATATCTGTCCTAAGATGTCATTGTCAACCGACGCAACCGGGGTATCAATTTTAACAGTTACCATCCCAAAAGGGCACTATTTAATTTATTATACTGAATGTCTTAATTAAAAAAAATGCTGCTTTTATATAAGGAAAAAGGAATCATTCTTTGAGTATCATGGGGTAATGATTTTGGTCGGGGCGTGATCAAATCCAATAAAGCCCGAAGGGCTTTCTGATAGATTTGATCACGCCCCGACCGAAATTATCACCTCATAATATTCAAAGAATGATTTCTTATTACTTATATAATTTTGAGCCATCATGCGATTAAATATTTAAATCTTAAATAGCAAACCCCGCTGGCGCCTTGATTTGGCGTCATTGTATTATGGGTTATATAGTACAAAATCGATACGTAGTGTTATTACAGGCAAAGACACTGGCAAAGTAAATATATAGAAATGAATGTGAATGCTACGGCGAACCGTACGCGCATAATTTACGCACATGTACAATTCGTTGTGTTACCCGTTGCCTTTCATGTTTAAATACTGAAATCTGATTAGTCAAGACGCAGTTGATAATCCGTTCTTTTACCCTGAGCATTAGCAACAGACATGACAACGGGTAACACAACAAATTGTTACATGCACGTAATTTATACGCGTACGGTTCGACGTAGAATTCACGTCATTTCTACATAAAAGCGATTGAGTTTTCTTTTAAATGAAGATATTATATATAAAAAGTGCCAGTTGGATAGAAACAGTTTGAATTTGACACCCCTCGGAAACCATTGTCAACCTCTGCTTAGTGACAGTTGACCATGGTTTTCTTGGGGTGTCAATTTAAACTGTTACCCTTCCAAACAGGCACTATTTATATAATAACAGATATAATGTTACACGGAATGAGGAACTTTTATGTTTAAACTGTTACCCTGCAATTGTGCAAAAAACCGCATATATATGTAACGTTACATAAAATAATGCACTTTAAACCGCATATACCGTCACAACGCACAAACACAATATTACGCATAACACTTCTACACGCAATCACGTACTTTAACACATCTAAGGTACATACATGTACAATCAATCACTTAAACGCATGAACATACTTTAAAGCACATACGTTACACACAATCAAACACTTAAACAGCAAATATCACGTTACACACAATCAAACACCCTTAAACCGTATATACCGTTACACGAAATCGCACATTTTGGCTCATAACCGTTTGTTGCAATAACACACTTTAACACATAAACCGTTACACGCAATCACACACTTTAAATACTTTAAATACATGCAATCACATACTGTTTCATACAATCACACACTTCAATATATACGTTTACACTACACAAACAATTAACTAAAATACTGATATTGGCAATCACTTTAACTCACATACTGTGTTTCACACAATATAACAATCTACTACATATACCATTACACGGACATCAGGTACATTACTACAATATACCATTACACGACAACAGGTACTTTACTAATTATCCATAACCTCTTAACACATAAGCTGTTGACCACACAATCAGGTACTTTTAGGTATATAATTACACAAAATCAGACACTTTAATACATATACCATTACACGACAGTTCACCACACTTAACAAATAAACTGTGCACACAATCAGTACTTTGTATGGTATTACGTACACAAATATCACCCGTCCTCACTTTAATACTATATAAATAACCACGCATTCATAAATCATATGTTACACATTAACACTTGTTGACACAATCAGGTACGTTATGCATATACTGTAAACACAATGCAAACACTTTAACACATATACAATTCTGTTAGCATTCTGTTACAAACAAAATACGCACGTTTAAAGCATATACTGTACAATTACAACACATTGTAAGCGGTGCCAATCCAAAACACCTGCATTCCCCACCTACCAATATGGACACTATCATTTGTACCACCAATATTAAAAACGCAAAAAATACACCATTTGGAACTCAATTTTTGTTTCAGGATGTGTTATACGGTTGCAATTTCTTCAGTTTTGTACCTTTCTTTACCCTTGACTTGGCGCCTGCTAAAATAAACACTAGATGTACCACATCCAATTGAGACACTCTTAAACACACGTTCAAGTGAACACATTTATACACACTTTCAATACAAACCCACAAATCCATCATCAACCCATATCAATTGAACCCCCCATTAAAACGCGTCCAAATCTCTATATCACATAAGTATTCCAGAGTAATTGCATTAAATGAACTTTATATTATATTTTACAACAATCACAAAACAACTATATTTGTATTTGTGGCACAGGATGTAAGCGCGAGCGGATAATTGCGTGGGAGAAGCCGAGGCCAGAGAAAAACCACGTGTCCAAGCGGGGACAGCCGATACCCCTTATCAATCCAAAATATGTTCGATCATGGTGGAGCGAACTCCGGTCGCAGCGGGATAAGCAATGTGCATTGTCAACTGCGCTTCTTGCCATGGAAAGATCAAATATTGCATTCAAACACATTAAGAGCAGACGATACACTGTAGTGTGTACTCGTTCATGCCCCCTAACTTACATGAACCATTGAAAATGTATCGTGTTTTTCATTAGCAACATCATGTATGTTAAACATTTGTCTCTTGTTCACAAAGAATTTGATACATGAACGAAATTACTTCAATTACTATATTATGTAACTTTGTAAAAACATTTGCAAATAATATCAATAATAGATACAATGATAAAATTAA